>LNAC01000472.1:54342-120368 GCA_002007465.1 Ailurus styani | reverse complement strand
TCTCTCTGATATGAAGAACTTGAGGGGCAGGGTGGGGGGTCGTGGGGGGTAGGGAGGGAAAAATAATGAAACAAAATGGGATTGAGAAGGAGACAAACCATAAGAGACTCCTAAACTCACAAAAAAAACTGAGGGTTACTGGTGGGTGGGAGGGTAGGGATAGGGTGAATGGGTTATGGACATTGGGGAGGGGTTTGTGCTATGGTGAATGCTGCGAAATGTGTAAGCTTGATGATTCACAGACCTGTACCTCTGGGGCAAATAACAATTTAAAAATGATTATTAAAAAAAAGAAATCTAAAAATAGCATTTATCTTAACTAGAAAGTGTTACTTATAAAATTTTATCACAAATGCTGTACTTGAAGAATAAAATTTTGATATATTTCTTGAAGGTTGAGATACTATGAAGATGCTTTCAATCACTATTAATGTCCATGTGTTATCCAAGGTTCTAGCTAACTTAATGAGACACAAAAAGAAAGAAGAGATATAAACAGGAAACAGAAGTATGATGGTTTGTGGTTGTGTTTTGTTTTATTTTTGCAGATTATATGATCACTTATGTTAAAAATAACCTAAGGGAATACATTTTTAAGAACTTTTAGAACTCAGCAATTTTGTGAGATTATAAAGAAAAATCACAGCTGAAACCAATTACAACAGTTAATAGAAAATAAGATTCCATTTATCATAACAACAAAATATATCATATCTAGGAATTAACCTAATGATAAATGCACAAAGCCATCATAAATAAACTTTGAAATAGTGCTGAGTAAAAGATATACCTTTTATGAGTGATATGACTAAATGCTATGAAAAAGTAAATTCTCATCAAAGCAATTTATAAAGCCAATTCAAGTCTATTCAAAATCCCAGAAAATTTTTTTGAAACTTGAAAATTGATTTAACGAAAACAAACAAAAATTATGGAAGCAAACAGATTTATAGATAACAAAAAATACTTTTGGAAATGACAAAAATCAATTTCTTATATTATATCAATTTTTTTGATAATATATCACTATGTCACTGTATCTAAAAGAGTGTAGGATAGATGCTGAAAACGATATAATACAAGAATGAAAAAGAATAGAGAGCCCTGAGACAGATTTGTATACATAAGGCAACTTGATGTAGAGATGGCATTAAAACCAGAATGGTTTATTTTGTAAGTAATAAATTAGTAAAAGATGTTGAGGGGAAAAATGACTCACTACACTGAGAAAATTCTCTAAAACCATGTATAAGAAGAAGGTCCAAATCCTCACTTAAATATGAAGTTACTACAGCTTAAAATATGAGAATGCCTTTGTGTCAATAAAAGGAAACAATAGGCATATCTGAGTGCAATTATGGATTTTAATGTGAAGATTCCAGGAACAAACTGGAAAAGCTATTTTTGTAACATTTTAAATGAAAGGAGCAAAATATATGAATGACCAGTTCATAAAAGGAAAAGCTAAAGTGGGTAAAGAAAAATATAGAAAAATGCTATACCTCACTAGTAAGACAAAACAAATTGCAACTTACAATTACAGTGCAATATTTCTGACTATCTAAAGTAAATGACAAAGAAATACCAGTTACTTGTGAGAACTGGAAAAACAGAAACCCACGATAAACTATATGGAAAACGAACTGGTAAAACTATTCTGAATAATGATTTTTTTCACATATATCCCGTACTAAGCAATTCTAACACCAGGTATACCAACCCAGACAGGTGTTTTGGAGAAGGACATTGGAAGAAAATAAAGAGAGAAGATTAAATATTATTCTGGGACACAGGCATGAACAACAGATGTCTCAGGTGAGCCCAACAGACTGCCTGACCATGCTATATATAAAGCTATTCATAACTCATGATAAAAAATGCTTATTGCAGAATGTGTTGGATCCAACTTTGTTGTTACTAGAAAAATCTATAAATTATAGGTGGTATATGCTTAGGCATAAAATGTAATATTATCCAGAAGAAACCCAGCCAAAAGATAGATCTGAAAAATAAAATGCAGAATTAAAAAAAATAAGTTTTAAAACTATTAAACTTCTAAGTTAATTCTCTTCCTCTGAGAAACCATTCGGGTACAATAAAAAATAAATGCACCACATGAACACTGCACAGTTTTAATACTATACATACAAATATATTAACAATTCATGGTATACGAAGAGAATATATAGTGTAGAAATTAGAATGGACATCCATGCAGGGAAAGCAGTGTAATTGGGATAAAAAAAAAAAAAAAACAAGAGGAAACAAGAAGACAAAATTTAATACCAAAGGGTTTTGCATGAGTAGATGGTAAAATCTACAAGGACATGTTCTTTTGCCTTTTTTTTTTTATGATGCCTTCTAAATGCCTAGAGAAGTACCTGTACCTGGAACATAGTAAGTACTCAGTAAATTTGATTGACTAAGTACTATAAGAAGTTTTGTATGCCAAAGAGCCTACAGAAGAGTAATTAAGATAAATACTTTTATATTCTTCATTTTACTTGTATTAATTTTTAATACACAGTAATAAAGAAATTAGCATACCAAAACATGAGTATTCGGTCTAGTCTACTGATCTAACTGTCCATTTTCATGCTACTATCAACCGTTTTAATTACTCAGGCTTACAATGTCTTGTATTTAACACTTAACTAAATTTTCTCATTAATTCTAGAAATTTTTCAGCAAATTCTCTTGGGTTTATTTGGTATATAATCACATTGTCTACAAATAATGAGAATTTTGTTTCCTAATCATCCCATGTCTTGTTGCCTTGTCATAATATTAGTAGTGAAAGTAGGTTTTTTCTTTCATTGATCATAATCAAATTATTACTAGCTTTTTTTACATCTTAATTATGGTTTTAGCTTTGGATGAACTGATATTAAATATACCAAAGAAGTATGCTATTCCCAAATTCTGAGTTTGTTTGTTTGTTTTAATTAGAAACTAGTTCTGGGGTACCTGACTAGTTCAGTCAGTAGAGCATGCAACTCTTGTTCTCAGGGTTGTTTAAGTTTGAGTCCTACATTGGGTTAGAGAGCACTTCAAAATAAAATCTTAAGGGGTACCTCGGGGGGCTCAGTCAGTTAAGTGGCTGACTCTTGGTTTCAGCTCAGGTCGTCATCTCAGGGTCCTGAATCAAGCTCTGCATCAGGCATTGGACTCAGTGGGGCATCTGCTTAAGGATTCTCTCTCTCCCCCTCTCCCTCTGTCCCTCCTCTCTGCACATGCTCCCTCTTTCTCTCTTTCTCACTCTCAAATAAATCTTTTTTAAAAAAATCTTTTAAAAAGAAACTGGTGTTAGTTGTTGTTTTGTTCTGGTTTTTGTTTGTTTGTTTGTTTTATATTCCATCCCTACTGCCTCCTAATACCTTTCTAAGGAAATACATGTACATAATTTAAAACATCTCACAATAATCATTATGGAACATGTTATCAAATGACAAAAAAGGAAATGGGATTTTACATGGAAAAATAAAGTTGCTAGGCCCAAGTTATGGCTTTTGCTAAATATGACTTTAAGCAATTAAAACAAAATAAATAAAAGGTTCCAAGTAGAACTAGAGTTAATAGATACTGTCTAGAGGTCATTTTCATGCTTCTTTTCATGGTTCTGAGTAAAAAAGAATAAGAAAGGAATGGTACTTAGCAAAACAAACTTATTAGAGCCTGGTTGATTTAAAGCGAGTCAGAGTGAAAAATGTATTACAATATTCTTCTTTGGTATTGTGTTCGTGACATGGATAGTGTTCTGGAGAGATTTTATTTTTAATAGAATAACTATAGAAACCTTCATTATCTATATTCTTAAATATTTTAGATTTGAACAGTTTTTTTTTTAAGATTTTATTTATTCATTTGACACAGAGAGAGAGATCACAAGTAGGCAGAGAGGCAGGCAGAGAGAGAGGAGAGAGGAGGAAGCAGGCTCCCTGCTGAGCAGAGAGCTCGACGCGGGCCTCGATCCCAGGACCCTGGGATCATGACCTGAGCCAAAGGCAGCGGCTTTAACCCACTGAGCCACCCAGGTGCCCAGATTTAAACAGTTTTTTTTAATGCTATCTTGTCAATTTGTTTTTTAACTAAAACCCTCATTTTACTTTTAAGTCATAATCAATTTCCAGATAATACGCTATACTGTTGTATATTATACATATGTATACAGTACACACACGTGAATATGTATGTGTGTATGTTTTGCCCTACAATAAATTATGTATGTGAATGTGTGCAAAAGTAATCCTCAAAATCCTCATTTTAGGAACAGTTTAATAGACAGAGGAAAAATAGATTAACCAGCAAATGACTGAGAGATATCCACTGCCTTTCTGTCCCTCTGGTCCCCAAGCATTCACCCAGAGTAATAAGAATTTCCTGAAGCATGCATAGTTATTCTTACTTGATGAGTTTGGAATTCTTTATTTTTTTTTTCTCTTTAAAAATCAAAGGAATCCTACCGATGTTGACATTAAACATACTGATGGGAATTATGATCATATGTCAGAAAAATATATAACTCCTTTGGGCTCTGTGAGAAGCTGACAGCATTCCCATAAAATATTAACTACTTACAATAAAATCCCTTCACAAGGAGTTAGAGGTTAGTAGAAAGAATCTGGAACCCCTCAACAATGAATTTTGATTAACAGGTTTGACTTGAATTCCCTTGTTCTAAGTTTTCAGCCTTTACATAGGTGGATAAAAAAGCATGAAAGTCACTAACATATATTCATTTTGCAAATGTTTAGGAGATAAAAAAAAAAATTGAAAGTCTTGCTCCCAAAGGAATATATGAATAATAAATTTGTAATATGACATTCGGCAGGAATGAGAAGGTTGGTCACCTTAGTGATATCACCTCCTCCAGGTATGTACAACACAGTCTCCTCTTTTTCCCAAATAAAGTTTGCAGGTCTTTCACAAATGCTATTTTCTATCCTGCCACATAATTAGATTACATGTGTTCAGGAATTTTCATATTAGGCTTTATTCTATAGCTATTACTCTAAATAAAAAAAATTAGATAGCTGTGTGAAAATTTGCCAGTTTAAGAAATGAAAAGACAGCTTGAAATGCAATGCATTAGCGATGCATGAATAAAATCCGATCTCCCAGGAAATATGCAAACTAAGTAAAGTAGTGAAAACATCAGATGGGCATTTGAGTACCTTCCTTAGATATCTTTAAAGGCAGGATAACAGTTCCAAATTAAAGAGTAGTCTAGTATTGTTTTAGTTTTCCAGTGATGTTCCAAAGAATAGCAATAAAGAATTTGTATTTACCTACTTTTTACGACATGAGCAGGGTCAGTCCAGCTATTGCTAGATAGACATACCAATATGGAAAATCACATGTTCCTATAAATGGTCTCTCAAACATTCTAGAAATTCCTAATGAACAATCTCCCCTATGAGAGTTGCATTGGTATCTTAGGTAGGTTTTTCTGAATTTGATATAGCATACAAAGTTCACTTTTAAAACAAATGGCCCTAAAACACCAACACACTTGAAGGATTAGCCAGAATTCTGTCAAGTGGCATTGCCCTCAAAATTTTCGTTTTCACCTCTCCTGACCAGACAAAAATTGATAAATTAACCTTTTAAATTAGAGTACCAGAAAGGTAATTATGATAAAGACAAAGTGTGCCAATGTGCATTGATTCACATTGAATTCAGCCTCAAAATCTAATAAAACCATTATTTTTTTACTAGATGGATTCATATAATATTGCAAAAGTTAACCTTTTGTTAATTATAAAATACCTATGCTTACATCCCAAGGCCTGGGAAGTTACTGACTTGGCATCTTTGAAATGAATATTCTTCAAATATATATTCAATATTTACTTGATAGTGGGATATTTAAAATTTTTTATTAATTTTAATAGTAAAAATTACATATGTACACATAATATTTTTAAAACATGTATTGATATAAGTCAGGCAAATAGGTTAGAATAGTTAAGATCATTTTGCAATAAAAATAGTAATGTAGTGCCTGATAATATGAGTTATTAAAATATAAGATACAATAATTTCCAAAAATAGTAAAATATACTAATCTCAGCAATGAAGAAAAAGGCAAATCAGTCAATGGAAAAGATGCTCAAATACATATATGGAAATTTAGTATATAATAAAGGAGGTATTTCAGGTCATTTAGGTAAATAAAAATTATTCCATGGATGGGATGCCTGGGTGGCTCAGTTGTTAAGTGTCTGCCTTTGGCTCAGGTCATAATCCCAGAGTCCTGGGACCCAACCCCACATTGGCTCCCTGCTCCATGGGAAGCCTGCTTCTCCCTTTCCCACTCCCCCTGCTTGTGTTCCCTCTCTCACTGTCTATCTCCATGACAATTACATAAATAAAATCTTTTAAAAAAATTATCCCATAGAGAATGTTGGTGCTACTACCTAGTTTGTTAATTAAAAATAAATAAATAAAGCAGAACTACACACACAAAAATTTATAAATATGTCATATTTTTTTAAATATGAAGATTAAAAATATTAAAGGAAAACTGGAAGATACTATTTTTAATTTTTTTACAGAAAAGTAAGCTATTGTATATATAATTAAAACAAAAACTTGAGGACAGAGTAAATGATGAATATACCATTGCCATATAGTGAGGAATATATATTTGATTAATAATTGGATATTCACTTAATAAAAATATATATTTATTATTTTAATTCCAGTTGAGATAGTATAAAGATGTTCTCTTACAGAATGCATAATTAGTGAAAATAAGAAAATAAAAGAAAAACAATAACTACGCTGCTTCCCATAGAAAGAAAATGCATTAAATATATATGCTTTCTTATTGTGTCAATATTAATATTCCTGATGGCTGTGAACTACCCATCCAAAGAGTAATTATGATGAAAAAATAAACTCATAGATTTAAAATATGTACATGCTACCATACTATTTCATTTCTTCAAATCCTAGTATTAAGGACTAATGTTGAGGAAGAATCATACCTTGCAACACCTGGGATGCCTGGATTGCAAATACCTTGCAAACAGTATGATTTTGAAAATCTGACTCTCGTCACCACTTAGAAATACATGACAATATGAAGGATCATGCCATATAAAAGATAATGAAACATACTTTAATTGTCAATGCTGAGTTTCAGTGGTGCCCATTCCGTTTAGGTTAGTGTTTTGTCAAGTAGTACAGATAAACATTTTATATATTTTCAAGTACTTCACAAAGAAAAGTATTATTTTCTTCACTATTAGTCAAAAATTTAACATTTATATGCACATTGCAAAATCTCAGTATAGTTACCAAGGCCAAAAAAGAAAAAAAAATCTGTTATAAAGTTAATTAACAATACAAACTACACAGTATGAACTTACCACAGTTAAGAGTGTCAAAGGGCTTCATATTTAGGCTGAAGTTTTTGCCATATTAAAAAAAACAATTGGAGTTATGCCCTTGTCAAATGAACCAGTAAAGATTAATAAGGAAGCTAATATAAAATTACATCTCTAGTCATGTAATACACAATTTTAATACAGAACACAGTAGAAAAGAACATCTCTGGGAAAACATTTTGAATACACACACACACACACACACACACACACGAAAATATGTTTATTTACATATATATATTATGTCGTGCCTGGTCTGGCTTGAGACAGGTATATATTCCAATTCTTAAATGCATGGAATAGCACATGTTTTCAAGAGTTAAGACAGCTAATGTGATAATCCTAATTTAGAAATTTCCAGGTTATTTATAGGATAATTCAAGAAATGAAATTCATTATCCTGCAAAGTATGCAACAAACCATTAAACATAGCAATAAAATCAATTGGCACAAAAAGAAATTCGATTATGTTACATTCATGTAAATCCTTCCATGAACTAATTTCCAAATATCAATCATGACTGATATTCATCATATCAACATCAAGGAAGTTCTTGTATTTTTTAAATGTATCCACAAGTTCACACTCTCTCACAAACAGGAGGAAAATGTTAAATCTGAACATCGTTATAATTGTGAGTGATAATCTCTAATCACCCAAATCTCAGAGCTCAATTTTATAACAAAAGCAAAAAAAAAAGCAATTGCCATTTCATCAGAAAAGGGTATTTTACCATCTCTTTAAAATGTGATAATTTATTCTTAATTAACAACTGATTAGGTGACATTTCAAAATTTTTCTAGCATCACACATGACTAACTTGTAAGCAATCAAGGCATTAGATGAAAATTAAAAGCAGGCATATCATAAAGTGTTGATTATCTACACCTGCATTATACATCTGTTGAAGTTCAATTTGCAGGAAAGATAAACTAATCCATTGTCCATCATTCCAAATGTTAACTAAAACTAAAAAATTCTCTTTAATCTTAGTTTCTAACAGTATGGATGCCACCATATTATAAGCAGGAAGTTGAAAGCAGAAATATCTAACAGTGAAAAAAGCTGGGGAAAAAGAAAACCTAGAAATGAACTGTATGTAAATAAAAGGAATTGTAAACAATGTTAATGTGGACCAATTTTCCTCTTGATAGCAGTTTTAAAACATATTACCTATACCTGTTTTTATCTTTATTGAAATATAGCTCAGATTTTTTTGACTATAGAGAAAAAAAGAGCTTGAAAAAATTCAGCCTAATCTTTTAATTTCTAGGGAAGACAGACCTCCTCAAGAAGGAAATGCATAAACTTACATAAACATGCAATGTAATAAATAATATAGAAAATGAAGTACAAATTCCAGTTCTACAGAGGAAGAAAAAAATGACTTAAGTTTTTGTTTTCTTAATTGCAAAGGCAAGAGTGGGTGGAGGTATCAGGGAGAAAGTTGGGGGTAACCAAATCTTCTACTTGACAGCTTTATGTAAACATAGGGATTTGCTCCTAAATATGAGATAGCCGCTCATGCTTGCAATGATCATTCGAGCACAGCAATTCATTAAGAATTTGAATCTTGAAGAGAAGAGCAAGATGGCAGAGAAGTAGGAGACCTAAATTACATCTGGCCTCAGGAATTCATCTAGATAGATATCAAACCATTCTGAACACCTACAAACTCAACAGGAGATCAGAGAGAAGATTAGCAGCAATCCTATGAACATAAAAGCGACTACGTACTGGAAGGTAGGACATGTGGAGAAGTGAATCCAAGGTGATATACGGGAAGATAGACTGCAGAAGGAGGGAGCCTTCATCAGCTGGCTACTGGCAAGTGAGAGAGCAGTGGAGCACAAAATCAGAAGTTTTAGAAGTCTGCTCCATGGAGGGATGTCGCTCCAGGGGCTAAGCAGGCAGTGGAATCCTTGCTGGGACAGTGTTGTCTCAAGACCCTCAGGGTCACTGAAAGACTGGGGGTGCCTGAGGGTCACAGAGCTTACAGGAATCAGAGCGGTGAAGCCAGAAGCAGAGACTAGCCAACCAGTGGGATCTCAGCTTGGGGTTGCCATAAACCGTGATCTGAGGCAAAATTCAGCCAACACTTTGTGAGCAGGGACCCCACAAGTGCCAGATCCATGGAAAACTGCCCCCCCTTTCACCAGGAGGAGCTGCACAGGAGTGTGCAGCAGGAATCTGCTGGGTTTAGAGACTCCAAATGGCCATGCACCAGAGATAGAAACACTCGGTCACAGGCTAGGTGAGAAGGGAGTGTGGCTAGAGACCAGGGAGACGGGAGTGATTGATTGTTTTTCTCAGTGGGCTCACTGAAGACAGGTCTGAGCTCTCAGCTTCTCCAGACTGTAGATTGGGAGACCACCATTTTCACTCTCATCCTCCAACACTCTACAGAAAGTGTTCAGGGAACAAAAAGTACTGAGAGCAATTCTGAGCAAATTACTTAGCCTGGCCCCAGGCAAGGGTGGTGCAATTCTGCCTCTGGCAAAGGCATTTGAGAATCACTGCAACAATCCACTCCCCCAGAAGATCAGCAAGAATATCCAGCCAAGACCAAGTTTACTGATCAATGAGAACTGCAAAACACCAGCACTAGTGGAATACAGCACATAAAATTCATGGTTTTTCTCCCATGATTCTTCAGTCTTTCAAAATTAACCTTATAAAATTTTTGCTATTTTTTTTCTATTTTTTAAAAATTTTTCCTCTTTCCTGTTTTAACCAACATTTATTAATACCTTTTAAAAAATCTTTTTTAATTTTCATTATTATGGTCATATTCTATCTCTTCATTGTATTTAACCCTAATTTTTGCATACATATAAGTTTTTCTTTCTTTAAAATGTTGGGATACGGTTTCTTCTAACATACCAAAATATACCCCAATTCTAGCATATGCCTTTGTTCTAGTCTCCAGCCTGATCACATTCTCTCCTTTGTTTTTCTTTAATTTTTTTCTTTCTTTTTCAGCCAACTTCTTATCAATTCCTTTTTTAAAATCTTTTTTAATTTTCACTTTTACAGTCATATCCCATCCCTTCATCATGTTTACACTTATTCGTGTGTGTGTGTGTGTGTGTGTGTGTGTGTGTGTGTATTTTTTTTTCTTTAAAATTTAGGGAGGCTGTTTCTTCTAACAGACCAAAATATACCCAAATCGAGTGTGTGGTTCTGTTGTATTCACCAGTCTAATCGTATTTTTTTTTCCCTTTCTTATCCCCCTGATTCAGGTCTCTTCTGATTTGGCTAGTGTATCTTTTCCTGGGGTTGTTGTTACCCTTTTAGCCTTTTGTTTGCTCATTCATCTATTCTTCTCTGGACAAAATGACAAGGTGGAAAAACTCACCTCAAAAAAAAAAAAAGAACAACAGACAGTAGTGACAGTTAGGGACCTCATCAATACAGACATTAGTAAGATGTCAGAACTAGTGTTCAGAATAATTATCAAGGTGCTAGCTGGGCTTGAAAAAAGCATGGAAGATACTAGAGAATCCCTTTCTGGAGAAATAAAAGAACTAAAATCTAACCACATTGAAATAAAAAAAAGATGTTAATGAGGACCAATTAAAAAATGGAGGCTTTTACTGCTAGGATAAATGAGGCAGAAGAGAGAATCAGTGATACAGAAAACCAAATGATGGAGAATAAAGAAACTGAGAAGAAGAGAGAAAAACAACTACTGGGCCATGAGAGGAGAATTTGAGAGATAAATGATACCATAAGATGAAACAATATTAGAATAATTGGTATCCCAGAAGAAGAAGAGAGAGGGGGGCAGAGGTATATTAGAGCAAATTATAGCAGTGAACTTCCCTAATTTGGGGAAGGAAACAGGCATGAAAATCCAGGAGGCACAGAGAATCCCCCCCAAAATCAATAAAAATAGGTCAACACTCCATCATCTAATAGTAAAACTTACAAGTCTCAGAGACAAAGAGAAAATCCTGAAAGCAGAAGTCCATAAACTACAATGGTAGCAATATTAGATTGGCAGCAGATCTATCCACAGAGACCTGGTAGTCCAGAAAGGACTGGCATGATATATTCAGAGCACTAAACAAGAAAAATATGCAGCCAAGAATACTATATCCAGCTAGGCTGTCATTGAAAATAGGAGAAATAAAAAGCTTCAAGGAAAAACAAAAACTAAAAGAATTTGCAAACACCAAACCAGCCCTATAGGAAATATTGAAAGGGGTCCTTTAAGCAAAGAGAGAGTCTATGAGTAACAGACTAGAAAGGAACAGAGATAATACACAGTAACAATCACCTTACATGCAATACAATGGCACTAAATTCATATCTTTCAATAGTTAACCTGAATGTAAATGAGCTAAATGCCCCAATCAAAAGACACAGGGTATCAGAATGGATTAAAAAAAAACAAGACCCATCAATATGCTGTCTGCAAGAAACTCATTTTAGACCAAAAGACACCTCCAGATTTAAAGTGAGGGGGTGGAAAATCATTTACAATGCTAATGGACATAAAAAAAAAAAGCTGGGGTGGCAATCCTTATATCAGAAAAATTAGATTTTAAGCCAAAGACTATAATAAGAGATGAGGAAGGACAATATATCATACTTAAAGGGTCTGTACAACAAGAAGATCTAACCATTTTAAATATCTATGCCCCTAAGATGAAAGCAGCCAATTATATAAACCAATGAATAACAAAATCAAAGAAACACATAGACAATAATGCAATACTCGTAGTGGACTTTAACATCCCCCTCACTGAAATGGACAGATCATCTAAGCAAAAGAGCAGCAAGGAAATAAAGACTTTAAAGGACACACTGGATGAGATGGACATCACAGATATATTCAGAATATTCCATCACAAAGCAACAGATACACATTCTTCTCAAGTGCACATGGGACAGTCTCCAGAATCGATCACATCCTGGGTCACAAATCAGGTCTCAACCGGTACCAAAAGATTGGGATCATTCCCTGCATATTTTTAGACCCAATGCTTTGAAACTAGAATTCAACCACAAGAGGAAAGTTGGAAAGAACAAATACATGGAAGCTAAAGCGCATCCTACTCAAGAATGAATGGGTCAACCAGGAAATTAAAGAAGAATTTTAAAAATTCATGGAAACAAAGGAAAATGAAAACACAACTGTTTAAAATCTTTGGGACACAGCAAAAGCAGTCCTGAGGAAAGTATATAGCAACACAAGCCTTTCTCAAGAAACAAGAAAGGTCTCAAATACAAAACCTAACCCTACACTTAAAGGAGCTGGAGAAAGAACAGCAAATAAAGCCTAAACCCAGGAGGAGAAGAGAAATGATAAAGATTAAAGCAGAAATCAATGAAATAGAAACCAAAAGAGCGATAGAACAGATCAACAAAACTAGGAGCTGGTTCTTTGAAAGAATTAATAAGATTGATAAATCCCTGGCTAGAGTTATTAAAAAGTAAAGAGAAAAGACCTAAGTAAATAAAATCACGAATGAAAGAGGAGTGATCATACCGACACTGAAGAAATACAAATAATTATAAGAACATATTATGAGCAACTATATGCCAACAAATTAGACAATCTGGAAGAAATGGATGCATTCCTAGAGACATATAAACTGCCAAAACTGAACCAGGAAGAAATAGAAAACCTGAACGACCCATAACCAGTAAGGACACTGAAGCAGTCATCAAAAATCTCCCAATAAGCAAGAGCCCAGGGCCAGATGACTTCCCAGGGGAATTCTACCAAACATTTAAAGAAGAATTAATACCTATTCTCATGAAACTGTTCCAAAAAATAGAAATGGAAGGAAAACTTCCAAACTCCTTTTATGAGGAAAGCATGACCTTAATCCCAAAACCAAGCAAAGACCCCATCAACAAGGAGAATTACAGACCAATATCCTTGATGAACATGGATGCAAAAATTTTCACCAAAATACTAGTCAATAGGATCCAACAATATAGTAAAAGGATTATTCACCATGATCAAGTGGGACTTATTCCTGGGCTGCAAGGTTGGTTTAATATTTGCAAATCAATCAATGTGATACAAGACATTAATAAAAGAAAGAAAAAAAACAATGTGATACTCTCAATAGATGCTGAAAAGGCATTCGACAAAGTGTAGCATCCTTTCTTCATCAAAACTCTTCACGGTGTAGGCATAGAGGGTACATACCTCAATATCAAAAAAACCATCTATGAAAAACTCACAGTGAATATCATTTTCAATCAGGAAAAACTGAGAGGTTTTCCCCTAATGTCAGGAACACAGCAGGGATGTCCACTATCACCACTGCTATTCACTATAGTACTAGAAGTCCTAGCCTCAGCAATCAGACAACAAAAAGAAATAAAAGGCATCTGAATCAGCAAAGAAGAAGTCAAACTCTCACTCCCTGCAGATTATATGATACTTTATGTGGAAAACCCAAAAGACTCTACTTCAAAACTGCTAGAACTCATACAGGAATTCAGGAAAGTATCATGATATAAGATGCACAGAAATCAGGTGCATCTCTATACACCAACAACAAGAAAGAAGAAAGAGGAATTAAGGAGTCCATCCCATTTATAATTGCACCCAGAAACATAAGATACCTAGGAATAAATATAATCAAAGAAGCGAAGAATCTGTACTCGGTAAACTATAGAATACTCATGAAAGAAATTGAGGAAAACATAAAGAAATGGAAAAACATTCCATGCTCTTAGACTGGAAGAACAAATGTGAAAATGTCTATGCCACCTAGAGCAATATACACATTTAATGCAATCCCTTTCAAAATGCCACCAACTTTTTTCAAAGAAATGGAACAAATAATCCTAAAATTTGTATGAAACAAGAAAAGACTCTGAATAGCCAGAATAATGTTGAAAAAGAAAAGCAGAGCTGGTGGCACCACAATTCCAGACTTCAAGCTCTATTACAAAGCTGTAATCATCAAGACACTATGGTACTGGCACAAAAACAGACACATAAATCAATGGAACAGAATAGAGAGCCCAGAAATGGACCCTCAACTCTATGGTCAACTAATCTTTGACAAAGCAGGAAAGAATGTTCAGTGGAAAAAGGAGAGTCTCTTTGACAAACGGTGTTGGGAAAATTGTAAAGTCCTTGAGGAGAACATAGGCAGCAACCTCCTCAACCTCAGCTGTAGCGACTTCTTCCTTGGAACATCACCAAAGGCAAGGGAAGCAAGGGCAAAAATGAACTACAGGGACTTCATCAAGATCAAAAGCTTTTGCACAGCAAAGGAAACAGTCAACAAAACCAAAAGACAACTGACAGAATGTGAGAAGATATTTGCAAATGACATATCAGATAAAGGGCTAGTATCCAAAATCTAGAACTGATCATACTCAACACCCAAAGAACAAATAATCCTATGAGGAAATGGGCAGAAGACAAGAACAGACATTTCTGCAAAGAAGACATCCAAATGGCCAACAGACACATGAAAAAGTGCTCACCATCACTCAGCATCAGGGAAATACAAGTCAAAACCACAGTGAGAACACCTCATACCAGTCAGGAAACAACGGGTATTGGTGAGGATACAGAGAAGGGGGAACCCTCCCACACTGTTGGTGGGAATGCAAACTGGTGCAGCCACTCTGGAAAACAGTATGGAGGTTGCTCAAAAAGTTGAAAATAGAGCCCCTACAACCCAGCAATCGCACTCCTGGGTATTTACCCTAAAGATACAAATGTAGTGTTCCGAAGGGGCGCGTGCACTCCAGTGTTTATAGCAGCAATGTCCACAACAGCAGTACTATGGAAAGAGCCTGGACGTCCATCAACAGATGAATGGATAAAAGTGATGTGGTATATATATACAATGGAATACTATGAAGCGATCAAACAAACAAAACAACCCCCCCCCAAATCTTGCCATTTGCAATGACATAGATGGAACTAGAGGGTATTATGTTAAGCAAAATAAGTGAACTAGAGAAAGACAATTATCATATGATTTCACTGATAGGAGGCAGTTGAGAAAAAAGACAGAGGAACATAGGGCAAGGGAGGGAAAAATGAAACAAGATGAAACCAGAGAGGGAGAGAAAGCATAAGAGACTCTTCAACTCAAGAAACAAAGTGAGGGTTGCTGGAGGGGGTGCCAGGGATGGGGTGGCTGGGTGATGGGCACTGGGGAGGGTATGTGCTATGTGGAGTGCTGTGAATTGTGTAAAACTGATGTATCACAGACCTGTATGCCTGAAAAAAAATAATAAATTATATGTTAATAAAAAAAGAAAAGAAAAAGAAATCTAGTCAGGAAATGGCCAGAAGACATGAAAAAAAAGAATCTGAATTTTGATAGAAACAGATTTGACAGATTTTCTTTATTTATGCAGTTTATAAACAAAACTGCCTTCTATGAAGAGTAAATCTCTTCTGTCAAGCGCCTGAATGAGGTATGATGTCTAAATTTGGAAAATGAAATTGAGGAACAATGACCTGATTAGTGGAACAGAATTAGAAGGGCTGGTCGTACCTGAGTATAGTCCTGGAATGGGATTCTAGCAGAGGCCAGTGGGAAGAAAACCAAGGGCAAAGGTACTGTGATCTGCAAAATTTCCAACAAAATCTGCTAAACTCATGAATGCTTGGAATTAGTGATTTTCAGTAGCGAAATACTTTAAAGGAGGCTGACTTCATATCAGATCTTTTGTGATTTGGAACTAAAGGAACATTCCAAGCACAAAACTATGCCACCATTCCTACCCTCCACTTGGGACTGTCAGAGATTATTAGAAGTTTGGGATTTACCATCACCACAGTATTGAGTAGGTTAAGACAAAAATCACGTGGATATCAAGAAGCAGGTGATTTCCCCTCTTCCTACACCCATATAACTGATGTCTCAGTTTAAAAATGCATTCATCTGTAATACAAGTTCTTGGCATAGAATAACTACTCCATAAGTACTTGTTGAGTTGATAACTAAAGAAAATACGGAAAGAATTTTCACTCATGACAACAGGCCAGATAAAGGATTTCCTGTGTTAATTGATCTTGGAAGCAAAACTACTACTAATCATACTTCATGACATAAATTAAAATCAGTTTAAACAAAACAAGACACCAATAGCAATAGCATGAAATACCCAGGTGTCTGAAGTGAGGTGTTGTATGGATGCAATAACATTTACCTTAAGTGTTTTCCTTTCTCGTCCAAAAGTGAATTTGCTTAAAGTCTGTAGAAGCAAATACCATATATAAAAAACGTCTTGTAGTGAAAAGTTTTTTCATTTTATGCAACCTTCTTGAATTATATTTGGTGTGTTTACAAATATATACCAAATCTTCTTAGATACTGGCACAAGAAAAGTATAGCCTATCCAAAAATCTTCCATTTATATAAAGTGCACAAATTGCTGCTCAGAAAGGAAATAATTTTATTCTAGTGATTCTATAGTCTGAGCTTCAAACTATTCCTGGAAGGAATCTCAAAGGTATCATCTGATCCAGCATTAAGGCTAGAGTTTGCTAAACTATTCTAGACAGTAGGAAGCCCATTTATTCTTTTGTATTTGTGCTTCCTCAGACACGGAGAACCACCATTAAACATATTTCACCCAGCAACCATCAAAGTGTTTGAAAGCAATAAATAGATCACTCTCCAGCTGCTACTTCTCAAAGATGAACATAAATTTCTCAGCCCTTTCCTCACTGAACAAAGGTATTCAGTGTTTATTTTTGTCACTATTCTTTAGGGAGTTTAAATTTCTTTACTAATAATTTTTTAATGTCAAAACCCAGGGTATACAAAACATTGCAAAAGGGGGTGAAATGATGCAAATTAGAATAATCCTTACTAGATAATTCTTACTAAGTGGATTTGACTTCTTTCACAGTAACACCCATAATGCAGACTTGGTATACCTTGAGTTCATGCTGAATATCCGATCTCTCTCCCCATTTCAGTGATCTCCAGTTAGTTCTTGCAAAACCTCTCATACTTTGTTGTTGCTCTGTTTGTTTGTTTGTTTTTAGTCAATGCTGTTTAAATTTGCTGAATGGCTTGAGTATGAATCCCTGCTGGTTGTATGTAAATCACCTATTACAGGGTCATAGCCATTCAACTACAGCAGTATTTCTGCCATAAATTTTTTCTTGTTGCAATAGTCCTTGCCTGATTATGTATTAGAAATATGAAAGTCAACCTTCATTATTTCTTCTTTCTCAGCTTCCACATCCAGTTATTTTTTTCCCTTCCATCCCATAATATTATCTCAAGCCTTCATTGTTATTCAATTGAAATACTGCAGTGGATTTTTAACTAGTTTTCTTTCCTCCATGCTCTTCTCTTCCCATTTTAGAAAATGCAAATCAATACCAGACTTTAAAAACAAAATATAACAAAAACAATCTTACAGTTAAGCCTCCTTTCCTACCAAGTGAAGCAAGTTACTTATTATGCAAGACCTTCACAAACGAACAAACTTCTCTGCCTACACATCTCCACACTTACTTGGCACTGGTCTTCTCTGCACCCTTTCCCAGGAGAGTACCCTTGCCCTGCTTCTGTATACATGTAAAGCCTACCTTCTGTGTTACTTTAACCCTTTTCCTTGCCCCAAATGGAAATAGACCACTTCCCATTTTGTACCATCTGTATTATTAAATATAAAACTAAATTACTATACATAGATCTTCCATATTATACTTGAGACCCCTGAAGAAAAACTCAGACTACTTTTCTGTATTTGTATTCCCACAATATCTAGCACAAACCAATAAAATAAAGTAAAATAAAATAAAATAAATATTGTTTGAATTTTGGGGCAAGGCTTCATTTTGACATCTATTTGTGAAATTTAGTTAGAAATGATTCAAATAAGACCTTAATTCAAACTCTTCCTCTAATTTTGGCCATACTTTTATCATTTCATATTATCTTGTATTTGGGATAATCAGGAAAAAATATGCATCATATTTTGATTTCCTAAGTTTTAGTTATACAGATTCTCCTGGTAGCTTTTCCTAATTGCCATTTATTTTTACTTTCATGTAAAATTGATAATTGATGGTTGTATTTGTCCATACTGTAATTTCTGTGGATTTTCATTTTACAAACTTTGATAATTTATTGCATCTACTTATTTAGAGATGTATTTCTTCTTTCTATATTGTAAATACCTTAAGGTTATAAACCACTTCTCATTTGCATCTTCAATGGTTAATACCACATTTGACAAAGTGACTTAATAAATGCTAGCTGAATAAATGAATTCATGCTGACACCAATTCAGTTATATAAAGAATGATAGAACTAGAGATAATAGTCAAATACAAAGAGTGAAGCATATACAGCCAAATATAGAAACTTAAGATAAATTATGCCTTTCCTTTTCTTCCTCAGAGAACTTACTGGTAAGGAGTATTGCTATTAAATTTAACTTGGGTTTTGGCTTGGTGTACAGTCCAATAATAATAGCAACATTAATAATAATTGTAAATACACAACAAATTTCCCAACACATAATAAAACATGTGCCATAAATATATCAGGCACTGTACTGTGTGTTTTGAATACTGATACCAACAAATCCATGCTATAGTTGATGATCTATCTTTACAAATGAGATATTGGATGCTATGAAAGATTGAGAAATTTTCTCAGGATGACAAAACTATAAGAAATGAAGACAATTATTACTATCAAAACAATAAGGCAGAAGGCAATGAAAAACAACCAAAGAGTGGTGGTCAGAGACAGGAAAGAAGGTAGACAGATTAAGGAGAGGCAGAGGAAGAGAGAACATCAGAAAATGCCCCTGGAGTGATTTCTAACAGAACAATCAGTTACTCAAGATTACCTTCTCTTTTCCCCTCTATGGGGTTAATTTCGTTCATTTGCTGCACTTAAGTTTTTCTTTTTTGCTTTACAAACTCTTCTATAACCTTGAGCTTACTATAAAAGTTTAAAAAAAAACCTACACAAATGAAATCTTCCTGAAATAAATGTCTTTTTTCTCCTTAGATATTTGTTTTCTTTTTAAATATTCCTAATATCTATAGTGTTGTGTTGTCTTCCACTTAGTTGTTGTTGTTCTCCGTAATTCTTTGGAATACGTTGCACTACTTCCTAGAGTCAGATAAGAACTAAGGACTTCAGCATCACTCTCTTCCTTCTCACATCTCAACCTCTTGAAAATACTGTGGGAGGTGACTGAAGACATTGTGCCACAGCCTTAGCATTCCAGGGCCACAAATAAGTCAATATATTCATATTTAATATAAAGATCACAGGAAATGGAATTAGTTTTTGGTTTTCTCTTAAGCATGAAAAGTATAACAGAAATGGAATTGCAAAATTTTGTCCTCAAATAATTGCCAAGTTAGTTTATAAATTGTGTAGAGGGTTGGGGGGGGCAGGTAGAACTCCTAGTGGAAGACTTACAGGATGTATTTTCAGTACAAATATTACTTCTAAAACATGACATGGAAAAGGGAAGTTGGCAGGTGTTTGTGTGAGATTCTTTTTTTTGTACATTTCTCTCACTTACAATGTGCAGTACTCAAGCATCCTTTCACTTTAGCTTAAGAACATAATGCTTCACAATGTTAGAATTTATAGCTAAATGCCAAATAGGCTTGTGTTTCTTATTTATATGTTTGTTTTCTAAAAAACAAACAGTTTTATTCATATATCACACATGTCTTGAAAACAGTACCTGAGTCTACGAAAATGCTGCATTCCTGTATTTTAGTTCATTACTCAATTTATCTTTCATACTGATGCTTGCTGAAAATTTTAGTGACAAATCTACATGTGGCTTTTGGGGTGGGAGTAGAAAGCTGTAAAACTTAAAAAGAAATTTAGATGATCTTCTAAAAATAAGGTACATGTTCTTATAATTGTGCTCCAATTTTTACCACTGTCCCAAAAGTTAGCTCTTTTTCCAGTAAGGCTATATTCACTGTACTTTAATACTTATATTCAGTACATGTCAAATTCTTATGTAATCCTACCATATTGATGGAATTACTTATCATCTTGGCTGTAAAAATCCAAACTAATTAAATTATTTAGTTTTTTAAGCTTCCTAGAAAGTCTGAGTTAGATCTTTAAAAATGGCAAGGAGAAGCAATTTACCTTTACTGTTCTTCCTCCTACCACTTGCAAATCATCTGTATTTCAAACCTGAGCCACTTTCTTAGTTAATGAAGTTAATGACTTCATCATGCTGTGTAATTCACATTGTGCAATTTATATAATAAAAAGAAGATGATATAGATATTCCTAACATTCATGAATATTAAATGTTGAAAAATAATTAGATGGTAAAAATAGAAATACAAATAAAAATAATGAAACACTAAAAAAATGTTAGCATGACAATATATCACTTTTAAAAAGCTTACCTAGAGAAAATTTTAACAAACATTCCTACAGTAATCATGGTTTTCCAGAACATTTTGATATGTCTCATCGCATTTGATCTTCACAGTAACCTGATAAGATAAATATTTTTTACACTCTACCAAAAAAAAAAATATCCAAGGAAAGTAAAGGCTAACATAGGACCAGTCTATATGGTAAACATGTCCTTTGTATGTTCTCTGTTTCTCTGTCTTTTATTAAATTATTTTACTATTTCAAGTGTCATTTCCCATACAGTACATTTCTTCTCCCTGCTTTCCTCTAGGTAAACAGGTGTGATTTAGTATTTCAAAAAAATAAAATTGTATATAGTAAATTTTAAAAACAACATTTAAAAAAATTCTTACAGTGGACAAAAATCCTGAAGAAGAAATGTCTGGTAATCTCATTTCTTTTTTTTTTTTCATTTATACCCCTGAATGCAATTTTCATCAAAGCTTTGCCATTGGCTCTCTCTGACAAGTTCATCTGTTGTCATGACCTCAACTGCCTTCTCTCACAAATGTCCCCTGAACCTTTTCTTCTTGAATCCTAATTCCTGTTTTTTGAGTCCTAGACCTATAAAATTCCATCATGAAATCTATTAGGGCCTCACACTCAGCAGGCACCAAGCAGAACTAGTTAGTTTAATTCCTCCAACATGGCATTTCTTAATTTTGGCAGATGGCCTGATCATCCTATAGTCTCTAGAACTGGAAACCACTCCAGGCCAAGCAACCAAGACCTCCCCAGTGTCTGACTAGCTCTTTTCACCATCTTTTTTCTAACTTCCACTAACAAGAGTTTTCACCATCAACATGTAGATACTCAAAAATAATTGTAAAAGAAAGCAAGGAAGGACAAAAATTAGAGTTGCCTACAATTATTTCTCATATGTTACGAATGTATACAACTTTTTCTTTTATTTTATATATTTTTTAAGATTTTATTTATTTGACAGAGTGAGAGAGACAGTGAGAGAGAGAACACAAGTCAGAGGAGAGGGAAAAAAGCAGGCTTCCCACCAAGCAGGGAACCTGATGCAGGGCTCAATCCCAGGACCCTAGGATCATGACCTGAGCCAAAGGCAGATGCTTAATGACTGAGCCACCCAGGTGCCCCTCTACACAACTTTTAATATAAAAACAAAATTATAGATATCTAGTGTTGATCTAAATTATGTTTTCATACTGTAACTTAATCATAACTTAAATATATTGGAATCTAGATATAAAATATCTCTGTGGAGAGCTATATAATACACACACACACATATATATTACACAAAATGATAATACACTGCTAAAAACATATTCTCATCTAGAAATGGAAATATGAATTGGCTGCCATATTATGAATTCTGCTGAATTTGTAAGCCGACCCCACCTTGTATTTCTCTTATTTCTCTACAGAAACATCAGAAATTTCATTCGGTTAATGTGCATTATTTATATATTAGCACTGCTGTTATAGTTTACTCATTCACCTACAACATTTAGTTATTAGAGTTGCAAACAAAATTTCAGCCTCTGAAATAATATAAAAATACGTGGCTTATAACATACCCAAACTGATAGCTTGGAATAGACATGTTAATTTTGAGATTACAATAGTTATGAAAACACTTTTTTTTTTACCACGGCAACAGTTTTTATTTTTGTAAAGCAATTATCAACTTATGTATAAATGATTATAGTATTTGAAAACACACTTTGAAGCATTCTCTTAGAAACTATATCCACTACCCCCTTGACAGTCTGCAGAGTGATACTGGAGAAACACAAGCCTACACTCCTGCCATAGTACTCTGATATCTCTCACCCTCACCACAATAAACTGTAGTAGATGGTTCCGTGATGACTGAATACACTTTCCTATCCCTGTGTTCTCTCCTATGTCTTAAGCTCTGTCAATCTTTGAGCCTTAAATATAGTGGTGAGTTATACATACATTATTTTTTTTCTTTATATTTTGTTTCACTTATCCTATCCTGCCAACGGGATTAGAAGCTACTTTTAGCTCTAGTTTAAATATTTACATATTTAGTTTAAGTATTCATATTTAAACTCCTGTAACAACAAACATAGTGCTTTGTATCAGTTAGATATTTAGCTATGAATTCATTCATTCAGCAAACATTTATTGAGCCCCTACAATATACCCAGCAGTAGAAGGCTCAGTGGTGCTCAGTGGTGGACAGATTTGCCCTCAAGGAATTTGTATTCTTTTTTTTTTTAAGATTTGTTTGTTTATTTGAGAGAGAGAGAGAGAGAAGGAGAGCATGAGCTGGGGGAGGGGCAGAGGGAGAAGGAGAGAATCCCCAAGCTGACTCTTGGCTGAGTGCAGAGCCCTACACGAGGCTGGATCCCAGGACCCTGAGATCATGACCTGAGCCAAAACCAAGAATGGGATGCTTAACCAACTGAGCCACTGAGGTATCCCAAGGAGATTATATCCTGGTAGGGAGACAATTTTAATAATTGTGACATTTGTGACATAATTCCTGATGGTTATAAGTGTTAACACAAAAATGAAGACTGGTAAAGAGAATGTCTAAGGTGCCACTGTAGTTGGGAGCTCAGGGAAGGTCTTGCTGAGAAGGGGGCACATGAACTGAGAAAGGTTGAATCTAGTTTCAGCTTTAACATTCATTTATCAATTATGTCTTCCAATAGCCTAGTGCCTCTTATAGTGTAGATAAACTGTACTGCTTATTTTTGTGATAGGAGCTCAAATAATTTTTACTAAGGAGCCTATTGTCATCAAATCATCATATAAGCAGTGTGACTGGACACCACTTTCCCCCATTTAATGGATGATGAAACTGAGTCTTTTTTTTTAAAGATTTTATTTATTTATTTCACAGAGGGAGAGAGATCACAGGAAGCAGAGAGGCAGGCAGAGAGAGGGGGGGAAGCAGGCTCCCTGCTGAGCAGGGAGCCCGATGCGGGCCTCGATCCCAGGACCCTGAGATCATGACCTGACCTAAAGCAGAGGCTTTAACCCACTGAGCCACCCAGGAGCCCTGAAACTGAGTCTTAGAAGTAGCCAAAGTAGTCTCCAGAAGTATTAACAAGTGGCATTCCTTTTTGAGCTATCAATTAAACATAAACTGATCAGACTTCAGGTTTCATTTTCTTCCCCTCACAATACACTACACAAGAGCTGGTGTGATGGCACCCGTGGTACTTCATAACAACTAATGAACTTATAATAGAGGAAGACCATGGCTATCAGAAGAGTCCAAAACAGTATATTGCCCTAATCTAAAGTGGCAAAGTAATTGATCTAATTGAATGTAAACATATACTCATAGCGTAGGAAACTTTCAGCCTTTCCACATGAAAACAGTTGCCAACAGAGAGAATTTCAGTGCCAGTAATAAGCAAGAAACTATAAGGTATGGAATTTGGATGCTCTGAATAAGCAGCAACTATAATAACAACAACAAAACTAAGTTTGGGGTAAACAGTCAAGTATAAGAAAAATTTGACCAGTCCTAAGTATGAATGATGAGTCATGTAATTATTGTAAATGATTAAAGAGGTTAGCAAGACTGTTTGTGCTGAAGAACCAAATTGCATTTTAATTCATTTAAGCAGGCTTTTGAGATTAAAACTAATAATTAAATCCTCAAGTTCATGGAACAATAGAAACTAGTTTTAATTTCCTAGGATTAGAAATGTGTATCTTGTTTATTATAAAATATGTCTGCTTTGATAAAACATGTTTATAATTATCACAACACCAAATTTACAGTGCTGTCTAATTTAATTCCTTGGATATTTGTGACAAGGCCATGAACAACCTGGAAAGAAGTCTGTAATATGCAAGCGACAACAGTGTTCAGACATTATTAAAATAAGGACACAGTCTTCCTTCTACCCAACTTCATTCGTTTTGTGTTAAAATCATGAGGGGATATGCATATATATATATATATATATATATATATATATATATATGCAACACATGACAAAACAGTTTATTTCTCTATGTTGACAGTGAATTTATTTATAGGACATCTTTGTTTTGCTAATGAAAATCTGGGCCATTAAAATAATTCAGACATCTCAATTTTATATATGAAACACTACTTTTCCATCAGACTGACAAAGCACTAGGGAAAGAGGTACTATCTTTCCTGTGCCGGAGATCTTCTTGACTCCTTTTTGTCTGATTGTGTATTTGTCTCCTTCTAAATTATGACTATGTTTCTTCTCCTTTGTCACTCTATTTTTTGATTAATTACAACCAGAACTATGTTTTTCCAAGGGATTTATGAAAGGACTCATTAGGGCTTATCAAGGATGTATCGTCAAGGTAGAACTTTATCCCAAAAAAGAGAGGGAAAGAGAGTGTTGAGGGAACTATCTTGTTGAATACCTAGTAAGTGCTATGTTAAGAATTTTACATAAACTCTTCCATTTAATCCCAAACTTATCCTGGAGTGCCCGGGTGGCTCAGTCGGTTAAGCATCTGCCTTCAGCCCAGGTCATGATCTCAGGGTCCTGGAACTGAGCCCCACATTGGGCTCCCTGCTCAGCAGGGAGTCTCCTCTCTCTCTTCCCCTCTCCCAATTCTGTGCTCTTTCTCTCTCTCTCAAATAAATAAAATCTTTAAAAGAAAATCCCAAACTTATCCTGTGAGAAAGATTTGATTCCCATTTCTCAGATGATGACTGAAACTCAGAGAGGTTAAATGAGTTTATCCAAGGTCATACAGAGAGAAAATGGTAGAGCTGGGTTGTGAAGTCAGATCTCAGAATCCAGTTTTTCTCTAAACTAAGTTGTCCTCCAATAAAATGTGTTGTACTCTCCTGGACTTGATTGAACTCAAGTCTTCTGGCACAGTGGATATAAATTTAAAGTTTTCCCATTTTGGCTCCAGCATTTCTAAGAATAAAGAATAACTCCTTATTCCATTCCATGGAGCAGGGTTAGAGAAGAGAGATAGGTGCATAAGTGTGTCAGTAAGGACTGCAGTGAACACCTGGGAAGTGGGCCACAGGTCATGCTTTTATCCACAAAGACAGCTTTATCAAAAATTTCAAAATGTTTACTCTGATGTATGACTAGAAATTCCTTTCCTCAGCAATTATGTAGAATATTGTGCTTCGATTCCCTAAGTCTCTGCAGAGTAAAATGCAAAAATGGAGAAAGAAGGAAAAAAAAAAGAGTTTTCTTCCCTGTTTCTGCATTGCTAATGGCTCCCTAGATCTATGACTTCTTGACTATTTTCTAATTAATATGGTCAAATACACAAAAATGATATTTAAACTATTCACAGAGACAACTAAATATAGAAGTAAAAACCACAAAATTTCTTATGTTCTAAGATGTATCAGTCAGTAACAATGGGAATGGGTCACAGTCTTCATATTCATTTACATGCAATAACACTGATATATAGAAAGGAGGTATCACTTGTTCAAGAAAGTTAGAAAATAACAGGACAGTAATATCAGGGCCTGAGCTTTAAAATGGAAACAGCCTAAGTGGCCATCAATGGATGAATGGGTGAAGAAAATGAAGATGTGATATGTATACAAAATGGAGTATTATTCTGCTATGACAGAGAAGGGAATACTGCCATTTGTGACAACATGGGTGGGACTTGAGGGCATTCTGCTAAGTGAAATAAGCTAGCCAGGGAAAGACAAACATTGCCTGGTATCCATAGAAACAAAAAGTAGAAAAGTAGTCATGACCAGGGATGAGGGAGTGGTGGGTGGGGAACAGGGAGAGGCTGGTAAAACAGTATAAAATTTCAGATATAAGATGAACATGATCTGAGGATGTAATGTAAAGCATGGTAACTATAGTTGATAACACTGTATTGTACACATGAAATTTCTTTTTTTTTAAGATATATTCATTTATTTGAGAGAGAGAGACAGCATAAATGGGGGAAGGGGCAGAGGGAGGGAATTTCAAGCAGACTCCCCCACCGAGAGCAGAGTTCCAATGTGGGTCTCAATCTCAGGATTCATGAGATCATGACTTGAGCAGAAACCAAGAGTTGGACACTTAACTGACTGAGCCACCTAGGTGACCCTGTGTACTTGAAATTTCTTAAGAGAGTAGAACTTCAGGCGCCTGGGTGGGTCAGTGGGTTAAAGCCTCTGCTTTCAGCTCAGGTCATGATCTCAGGGTCCTGGCATCGAGGCCCGCATCGGGCTCCCTGCTCAGCGGGGAGCCTGCTTCCCCCACTCTCTCTGCCTGCCTCTCTGCCTCCTTGTGATCTCTCTCCTTCTGTGAAATAAATAAATAAAATCTTTTAAAAAAAAAAGAGTAGAACTTAAATGTTTTCACCAAAATAAATAAACAAACAAATAAATAAATAATAAAAGTGAGGTGACAGATATGCTAATTAGGGGCAAATCCTCTTACAATATGTATTCATATCAAATTCTCATGATGTATACTTCAAATATCTTATAATTTTATATGTGTTATACCTTAGTAAAGCTGAAACAAATAAAAATATAAATAATGAATAAAAATAATAAAATAATAAATAAATACTACAATATTAGTACTATCTGATCCACAGTTATTTTGCCCGTAGAACTTCCAGGAGACTGTTAATTCTATAGGAACAGAGAATATGTCTTGATTTCTTCATATTTTAGGATCTAACACAGTGCTGGTTGGTATTTAATGGGTGGGAAAGAGGTAAGAGAGAGGAAATGGAAAGAGAGGAAATTAAAAAGACATGAAAGGAGAGAGGGGAGGAGAGAGGAGGAAGGAAGAAGGGAGGTATGACCACTCAGTTTTTCCTACAGGGTATTTGTGGAGTGGATGGGTATGGCTGGAAATAGTTTTTCCTTGGATCCCAACTTCCATTCATTCCCTTAGATCAATAATAGCCTTCACTATCTACTAGTCAACGAAGAGCAATGTTACATAAAACTTAAGGAAATGAAATGTTCTTAGAGGAAATAATTTAGGAATATTTCAAAAACAGAAGAAACTAAGTCTAATGGAAAGCATCTGGCAACCACAAAGTTTTAAGAACCAGTCCCAGAAATTTTGGTCTCCTATTTAATTAATATATTGTGCAGTTTACTAAATTTCTTTGAATCTTGGTTATATGTTCCAAAATGATGGGTACATATAGGATGCTCTCAAGGGTTACTTCCAGTTTTAAAAATCTACCTTTTACTATACTGGAACAAAATTAATTTTCCTAATCATATTTTCTCTCATGGAAAAGAAGATAGTATCAACAGAAATGACTATTTCCACTACACTGTATGTTTTCAAATAAATAATCCATGAATTTATATTTAAAGCTTAATCTTCCTGAAACTGTCAGTATCACTCACTTTTCGAGAGCTTACAAAGCAGAGGAGACCAAAGGGAAATAAGATTATCCAGTCATTTACCATTCAGTTGTAAAGTGTCAGCATTTACATTTTTATCAGCATTATACCTCCAATGAGATTTAGGACACATTCCGTATAAGTCATCTTGTCATATGACCAATATAAAAATACCATGGTAGAAAACTCAGCCTTTTTTTTTTTTTTTAAAGATTTTATTTATTTATTTCACAGAGGGAGAGAGATCACAAGGAGGCAGAGAGGCAGGCAGAGAGAGAGGGGGGGAAGCAGGCTCCCCGCTGAGCAGAGAGCCCGATGCGGGCCTCGATCCCAGGACCCTGAGATCATGACCTGAGCCGAAAGCAGAGGCATTAACCCACTGAGCCACCCAGGCGCCCAAACTCAGCCTTTTTTTGAGGTACAAGATTCTTCTCACTTTCCAGACAGATAGGAGCAGAGCATGGCATATTCCATTTATGTCAGTTCCAGAACCTAAGTTGGCTCCAACTGCATGTGTCAATTTATTAGGTGACTTAACGAGAAGATTAAGACAAGTCTCACAAATAGAGGTTTAATTCTCTGGGTGGAGGGTAAGAAAGCAAAGCTTATTTGGACACCCCAGCACTTGCCAATGAAATAAACAGCAGCTGATTTTGGAAACAGTTGAAACATTAACCCTGTATGTCTTGATACCATCATCTCTAATTGGGCAGTCACTTAATCTGGTCCTCCCCAGTCCAGTGAATCACCTTCAGCCAGCTCTATTCTGATGGCCCAATCCTTGAGGAATAGTTTTAGAAACGTCTTCAACCAAATACTACAATTTAAACATCCCATTTCCTTCTTTATTTTATGGCCAGAAGAAGAAGTCTGGGTAACTGTGGTATAAGACTGGCTCAGGAAATCTCTGAACATTATTAAATGACCCAGTCTCTAGTCATACTCACTCAGGAACCTGCAACAAAGAGCTGCCTAGGTGAGCAGCAGCCCAATGGCCAATCCCTTTTTTTTTTTTTTTGCAATTTCAACCATCTGCACTTGTGACTTTTGATTTAAATTTCAAATTTGAGACTGTTATTTGTTTTCTCTTTTAAAAGCATCAAAATTCATATGGCATGCTGCTCCAAAATTAGTATTCATGTGGGCCTCTTGTTGTACCTCAGTTCCAGCTGTTCCAAATTTGGTAAAAGGTACCCTGTCATTTTTGCACAATGAAATACCAGACAACAGAAACTTAATGATTTATTCACAATGTTAGGGGGTAAGGATGCGGCCTTTGGATATTGCTGATAAGCAGACTAGTAGTGGGGGAAAAATACTGACCTGATCTCTGTTATTTAGCGAAAGACTTAGGAAATACGATATTGCTAAATTAAAACTGGATTTGTCAAGTCAAGCTAACTAAGGATTTATACCATGTACTTTTTTCATGTTTCTTAAAGTAATTAGTAATGCTCAAATGCAAAACACCTGTAAGTTGATGAATTTACCAGCTACCTTTAGGAGTATATAAGGAGAAAAATGTCAACACAGGTGACATCTTTTACTGACTGATAGCTTGAGGCCTATCGTTCAAAGTAATCTTTTACTTAGAGATAACTGAAACTTACTAAAAGCTTTGACTGAGAAGCCTATCTAATAAACATGCAAATGTTAATTAATATGATGACATCCATCAATTGGATTTTGTTATACACCTCTCGAAGGAGGTAAGAAATAAAAAAAAATGTTTGGTTGAAGAATTAGTCAAATATAGATGAGACAGAAATTATTCAGTGTTTGGACCATACCTGGTATTTATCCAATTATCTATACCAGCACTGCTCAATAAAACTTATTGTGATTATGAACATGATCTCTTTCTGCACTCTTACCTACAGTAGCCACTAGTCTTGTGTAGTATTGATCAGCTGAAATTTGGCTAGTGCAACTAAGAAACTGAATTGTTTCTCAGCTTTATTGAGGTTTAATTGACAAATAAAATTGCAATATATTTAATGGATACAATATTATTATTTGATTTATGTACACAATGTAAAACGAGTGCCACAATCAAGTTAATTAACACATCCATCACCTTCTATAGTTACCTTTCCTGTGTGTGTGTGTCATGAGAACACTTAAGATCTATCACTTCGCAAATTTTAAGTATAAAATACAGTATTATTAACTAGAGTCATCATACTGTGCATTGACTCCAAAGAACATATTCATCTTATAACTGAAAGTTTGTTCCATTTTGCCAATAGCTCTCCATTTCCCCGTGCCCCACCCCTTGGCAACCACTTTTCTACTCCCTGTTCTACAAGCTCAACTTTGTGTGTGGGTGTGTGTGGTACTTTATTTTTTTTATTTACATAAGTATAGTTTACACACACTGGTTACATTAGTTTCAGGTGTACAATATAGTGATTTGACATCTTTGTATATTACGCTATGCTCACCACAAGTGTAGCTATCATCTCTCCCCATACAAAGCTATCATGATATCATTGAATATTTTCCCTATGCTGCACCTTTTATTCCCATGCCTTATTCATTCCATTACTGGAAGCTTGTGTCTCCCATTCCCCTTCACCCATTTTGTCCATTGCCCTATCACTCTCCCTTTGGCAACCAACAGTTTGTTCTCAGTATTTATAGGTGTGATTCTGCTTCTTGTCTGTTAATTTGTTTTGTTTTTCAGATTATACATATGAGTGAAATCATATGGTACTTGTCTTTCTCAGTCTGACTTATTTCACTTAGCATAATACCTTCTAGGTCCATCCATGTTGTCACAAATGGCAAGATCTCATCCATTTTATGGCTGAGTAGTATTCCATTGTATATATACCACATCTTCTTTATCCATTCATCTAAAAATGGCTACTGTCAATAATGTTGCAATAAACACAGGGGTTCACATATCTTTTCCAATTAGTGTTTTTATTTTCTTTGGGTAAATATCCAGTAATGAAATCATTGGATTACACAGTATTTCTGTTGCATCAAATATTAGTTTTATTTGTAATTTTTTGAGGAACCTCCGTATTGTTTTTATAATGGCTCTACTAACAGTGTACAAGTGTACTTTTTCCATATCCTAAACAAAAACTATTATCTCTTATCTTTTTTATAACAGATATCCTAACATGTGTAAAGTGATACTTCATTGTGGCTTTGATTTGTATGTCTTTGATGATTAGTGATCAGGGGCATCTTTCATATACCTGTTGATCATTTGTGCAACTTCTTTGGGAAAATGTCTGTTAACATCCTTGCCCATTTTTTCATAAAGTTATTTTGTTCATTGCTGTTGTGTTGTAAGATATCTTTATGTATTTTGGATTTTAACTCCTTACTGGAAATTTGTTTGGCAAACATTTCCTCCCATTCAGTAGAGTGCCTTTTCATTTTGTTGATTGTTTTCATTGCTGCGCAGAACTTTTTAGTTTGATATAGTGCCATTTATCTTTTGTTTGGTTTGCTTTCCGTTTGGATTTTGGGGGTTTTTTGTTTGTTTGTTCCTTTGTTTTTGCTGACTGTCCTTTTGGTGTCACACCCAAAAAAATCAATGTCACAGAGTTTCTTCCAATCCATAAACAAGATAAATCATTGCATTTGTTTGTATTGTCCTCAATATCTTTCATCAGTGTTATAGTTTTTAGAGTATAGGTCTTTCACCTCCTTGGTTAAATTTATTCCTAGGTATTTTATTCTTTTGGATGCAATAATAATAGGATTATTTTCTTTATTTCTCTTTCAGCTACTCTCTTATTAGTATACAGAAACACAACAGGTTTCTGTTATATAATTTTGTATTCTGCAAATTTACTGAATTTATTAATTTTAATAATTTAATAATTTTTAGGGTTTTCTAGATAGGGTATTATGTCATATGCATATACTGACAGTTTTACTTCTTCCTTATCAATTTAGATGCCTTTATTTTTTATTGTCTGATTGCTGCAGCTGGGACTTCGGTACTATGTTTAATAAAAGTGACATAAGTGGACATCTTTCTCCTGATCTCAAAAGAAAAACTTTCAGTTTTTAACCACTGAGTATGATACTAGCTGTAAGTTTTCACATATGGCCTTTATTATGTTGAATTATATTTCCTCTAAACCCACTTTGTTGAGAGTTAGCATAAATGGATGTTGTATTTCATTAAATGTTTTTTTCCCTGCATCTATTGATATAATCATGTGGTTTTTATCCAGATGATCACATGACCTTTGTCCTTATTTTGTTAATGGGGTGCAAAACATTTTGTTGTATGTCGAACAATTCTTGCATCACAGGAATAAATCACACTTGATCATGGTGTCTGAACTTTCATATTACTTTTAATGAACTTTTAAATTAGTTTTCTGATATTTTGGTGAGAAGTTTTGCATGTAGGTTCATTAGGGATATTGGCCTATAGTTTTCAGGTTTTAGTTTTGTTTTTGCTTTTTTTCTTTTAGTGTCTATATCTTGCTTTGGTATCAGGGAAATGAGTAAACTCATAAAATAAGTTTGATAGTACTCCCTCCTTTTCAACTTTTTGGAAGAGTTTGTGAAGAATTGGTATTAATTCTTCCTTAAATGTTTGGTAGAATTTAAATTTTTTAAATGTTTGGTAAATTCATATGGCCTTGGCATTTTTTTGTTAGGAGACTGCAGATTACCGATTTAGTCTGATTACTCATTGGTCTGTTCAGATTTTCTATTTCTTCATGATTCAGTCTTGTAAGCTTACACGTTTCTAGTCTATTTTGTCTGGTGTTAAGTATAGCTACGCCTGCTTTCTTTTGGTTTTCATTTTCATAGAATATCTTTTTGCATCCCTTCACTTTTAGTCTATATATGTCCTTAAAACTGAAATGAATATCCTGTAAAAAGCATCTCTCTCTTTTTCTCTCCTCCCCCTTGTGCCCCCCCTTCCTTTCCTCTCCTCCTTCTCTCTCTCTTTCATCTATTTACCCACTCTATGTCTTTCGATTGGAAAATTTACTGCACTAAGTGCACCTACATTTAAAGTTATTATTTATAAGCAAGGGCTTCATGCTGCCATTGTGTTCACTGTTTTCTGGGTGTTTGGTAGATCCTTCGTTCCTTTCTTTCTCTCTTTCTGTCTTCTTTTGCGATTTAATGAATTCTGCTTTATGTCCTTTCTTTATCTCTTTTGTGTATCTGCTATAGTTTTTTTGCTTTATAGTTACCTGACGCTTACATGAAACATTTTATAGCTGCAGCAGTTATTTTAAGCTGGTAACAACTGATTGCATACAAAAGCTCCACACTTTTATTCCACTGCCTACATTTTATGATTTGATGTCACATTTACATATTTTTACATTGTGTACCTATTAACAAATTATTGTATTTATAGTCGCATCTAATACTTTTGTCTTTTGCCCATTATAATATAGTTAGAAGTGATTTACATACCACCATTACAATATTAGGGTATTCTGATTATGATTATATATTTACCATTACCAGTGCTTTCCTCAATTTCTTTTTCTCCTTTTGCTCCTTTCATTGGATGATTTCCACTGATACATCTTTTAGTTTGCTGTTCCTTTCTTCTGCCTGATCTAGTCTGATATTGACTCCTTTACTGAATTTTTTAATTCAGCTATGTACTCTTGCCCTCCATTATTTCTGTTTGGTAATTTAAAAATATTTTCTCTTATTGGTTTATATGTTGCTCTCCTGACTTCAACGGGCAACTTTGTGAACGCTATTTTGAATTTTCTGTTGGGTAAATCATTTATCACCATTCATTAGTGTTGACTTCTGAAGATTTATTGTGCTGTTTTTTTTAAAACATATTCCATATCTTCATTTTCCTTGAATCTTTGTGTTGTTTCTTTAAGTTTGATAAAATAGCCACCTCTCCTAGTCTTAATATGGCCTTTGGTATGAGATGAACCTTGCTAATCAGCCTGGCCTGAGATTCTGGGTACCACTCAAGTTTTTTATTTTGTTTTGTTTTGTTTTCTTTTTCTAAACAGCTGGGTTTTTGTCACTGTTGTTTTGTTTTGTTTTGTTTTCTTAGTGGCTCCCAGGAGATTCAGGGGTGCCAAGTCCCGTCATTGCCCTAAAGGTGGGGGAAATGCCCACACGCATATTCAAGTTCCCAAAGGACTACTAATTGCCTTGTCAGCTCCCGTGTCAGGCTAATTGAAATCCAACTTTTGGCAGCTGAGAAAGTGAAGATGTAATAGTCAGTGTAGCCTTTATCGGGTAGCAACTGGGAGGTGGGTGTTTTTGCCCATATACTCTGCACTGAGCCAGAGTGAATAGACACTGGGAGTGCTTGTACTGAACCTTATTAGCTCCTAAAGCTAAGTGATTTAGGATCTAATCCAGCCAGTGGCAACCACAGAAACTGGAACACTAGATGTATGAACAAAGTCTTTTCAGGGAGAAGCTAGAGACTTGCTTTATCCCTGGGGTAAGCTAGAGGGAGAAGGCAAAGAAGTTCCCACATGCCCATTCAGGCTCCTGGAAGATTAGAGAAGCCTCACCCTCTGGAGCAGTATTCAGTCAAACCCTGCAGGAAGAAACCTGTAACCTTCATTTTTTTGCCTTCTTCCTCTGTGCTGAGATTAGGGAAAGTCATGGAAAGTGCTCATATGCCCATTTAAAAACCAGTTATTGGTGTGCCTGGGTGGCTCAGTGGGTTAAGCCTCTTTCGGCTCAGGTCATGATCTCAGGGACCTGGGATCAAGCTCCTCATTGGGCTCTCTGCTCAGCAGGGAGCCTGCTTCCCCCTCTCCCTCTGCCTGCCTCTCTGCCTTGTGATCTCTCTCTCTCTCTCTGTCAAATAAATAAATAAAATCTTAAAAAAATAAATAAAAATGGGCGCCTGGGTGGCTCAGTGGGTTAAAGCCGCTGCCTTCGGCTCAGGTCATGATCCCAGGGTCCTGGGATCGAGGCCCACGTCGGGCTCTCTGCTCAGCAGGGAGCCTGCTTCCTTCTCTCTCCTCTCTCTCTGCCTGCCTCTCTGCCGACTTGTAATCTCTCTCTCTCTGTGTCAAATGAATAAATAAAAATCTTTAAAAAATAAATAAATAAATAAATAAAAAAAATAAAATTAAAATAAAGTAAAAATAAAAACCAGTTATTGTTTAATGTGGTTCTGCTAGACTGAAAAATTTTGAGCCTTGTTGGCTCTCTGAGCTCGGTGATTTGGGAGCCCATCCCTTAGGTGGCAGCCATAAAAGTAGGGGTGCTAAAAATGTGGACAAGCTCCTTCCAGAGAGAAGCTGGGGATTTGATTTTGATACTGGAGCAAGTTATAGAGAGAAAACCAGGAACTGTCCACAAGCCTCTGCAGTCTCCTGGAAGGATTCAGCCAACTCCCACATGCAGGTTGATCAAAAGCCTAATCCCAAGGCAGCGCCTGAGAAAATAGTCAATCAAACTGCTTCTGGCTGAACCTAGAAACGTTAAGGTTTTCCCTGCTCCCTTTGTGCCAAGCCTGAGGGGTGGGGAGGATACTCCTGGGAGGTGCTCATGTACCTCTTAAAAAAACTGTCTCTTTGTTTAATTATGTGATCTCATGAATCACGTACTCATGAGGGGGTACTCATGAATGCTGAGCCCTAATGATTCTCTGAGCTAGCTAATTTAGGAGCCAGTCACTCAGTGCAAGCAATAACAGTTCAGGTGGTAGAAATGTGGTCCAAACTATTCACTCCCCAGGGAGAAACTGGGAGTTTGGGGTTCCTTCCTCACTATAAGGTACTATGATGAAAGGTGGCATTTGTGGTACAAGTGCATCTCCACTTTTTCTACCCATTTCTATGTGAGTATTTTCTGTAACTTACTAAGCAGGAATCACTCAACTAATTTCTAGATTTCTCTTAGAGGGAATTGAACCATGTGAAGCCATATATTTGGTGTGTCCGTGGTTGGAAGGAAAGTCAGGATCCTCGATTCTGCCACTTTGCTCCTGCTATCTGAATTTTTAATTTTAACTGTTTTAAATTTAAGTAACCACATGTAGTCAGTGGCTACCACATTGGACAGTGCAGTTCTGTGCTGTCTTTGTCTATTGTTATGTATAATATTTAAGTTCAGAAAAGATTCTAACATATTCTCAAATTTTAAAGAACAGATATATTTCGGGGGCACCTGGCTAGCTCAGTTAGTAGAGCATGTGACTTGATCTTGTGGTCATGAATTCGAGCCCCATGTTAGCTGTAAAGCTTACTTTAAAAAAAGAAAAAAAGAAAATAAATGGTATATTTACCTAAAATTATATTATTAACCAAAGAAAACCAGACTAACATTTTTTTTAAGATTTTCAAATGCATATAATCAAATAAGGAGAGCTGCCTAGGTGACTTATGGTATGTGCCTTCAGCAAGCTACTCATTATTCTAAGGCTCATTTTTCATTACCTTGAGAGGTTGAAATAATTTGAACATTACAACAACGTTATAATGACTAAATGAGATAATGTATATATATGATGCATCGAGCAGAATTCCAGGCACAAAATAGGTATTAGATAAATTTCTCAATTCTCAACCAAAGTATATTAGTTATACAAAATTTTATCACACACACACAAAGTTCCTCTTTTCATTTAAATGCATTTTAATCAAAGAGATGAAGAGAAGTTTAGCACAATATCATTTTTTCTTTTATTAACTATAACTGTAGAAATTACAGTTAATAACAACTGTAATCTGTTCTGCTTTGTTAATCATCAAATTTTTGTGTTTAGAAAAGTTACTGCTCTATATTAGCCATTCAGTAACAATTGTTGTGTAAAGAAGGCATAAACAAAAGTGTAATCATACTCCTTTAAGTTCTTTAGATTGCAGAGTTTCAAAGTCACAGTAATGATTTAAAGTTCAGAATACAGCTTTAGTTATTGTCCCTCCTTGCTCACAGCCAGTATCTCTTAATTTTGTCAGTTTTCTTTCAAAATGTCTTTCATTTTCATTCTTCCTCTCAACTAATAATGCCATTTCTCTATTCTGATGACCCATCCAAGTAAATGCATTAACTTCTAGCTGCCACTCTCAATCCTGGAATCTCACCATTGACGCTATCCACCATAACAGCAATCTATCCTGGGGTGGGTGGTAATAAGTTCACTGGTATAGGGTCACAGGAATTCTTATGTGGAAAGAGGGACCAATGCTTGTAAATATTTTAGATGCAAACAAACATAAATATATATTTATGAAATATGTTCATATCTGAAGGCAATAGGGGAGCAGTGCTTTTGCTCTGTTTTTAAAAATAAATCAACTTATAGTTATATCTATAAATGTAAAATAGAGGTGTCACTTTTACTAGCTTATATTAGCATTTTCTCTCAAGAAAAGAAAAAGAAACCAAGTTGCTGCTCCTGCACAGGAGTAAGTTCAAGTCCAAACTTTTCTTTTCTCAGCTACAGAAGGCAGAGTGGGGGGATATACCTCTTCTGAAAAAATCTCATGTCAGATTTCATAGTGGAAAACATATTAAAGAGTCACTGATATAAAATACTTTCATGCCTCAGGCGCCTGGGTGGCTCATTCAGTTAAACAACTGACTCTTGGTTTCAGCTCAGGTTGTGATCTCAGGGCAATGGGATCCAGCCCTGTGTTGGGCTCCACAGAGTCTGCTTGTCCCTCTCCCTCCACTCCTCTCTTTCTCTCAAATAAATAAATAAAGTCTTTAAAATAAAATAAAATATTTTCACTTCTTAATGAACTGCTTTAACCATAGCATTCTTCAGATTAAGAACCAAATATTTTCTATTTTTCACTGTATTAATTTTATCTCATTTTCACTTTGAAGGTTGTCAGTATACTAATCCCACCTTATCTTCTAACATCCTCACAAAACTCATCATTCATAGTAGGCAAACACATCCCTCATTAATTAATATATAAACACTGATCATTCTGGACTTCAAAATTTGAGCACATCCCTCATTAACTAATATATAAACACTGATCATTCTGGATTTTAAAATTTGAATACAATATTTCTAGTCGGCTTTATTCCTCTAATAATTTAAAACCTATCAACAAAGTCCTTCTCATCCAGTTTGACATGTGGCCCTCCCTGTACTAACACCACTTCTAAAGTTTACTGAACACTCACTCAGTTAGAATCTTGCACAGTTTATTCCTGCCCCATGTGTTAGTCACCCTTAAGGTGAAGAATGTTTGGCATCTAGAGACTTAAAATATTTTTTCTCTGAACTTTTCCTTTTTTCTACATTTCCACACTTGCTCAGTTTACAATTGGGATTTTTTTGAATCTAATGTTTTTAAGTGTTTTCATTTACTAAGTGAACATTACTCAGCTCCTCTTTTTTTTCTTAAATCAAATAGGTGAAGGCTATTTTCTAATAGCAGTTATTTCAACGAATGAATAAAGTTATTCCAAAGCACTTTATGAATATAGAAATGGTCTATCAACAAATGAGAATAATAACTTTATGTCTTGTTCTAAGCTAAAGAATTATATCCATAAAAAAGCTTTAAAGATTCCAGTTAAATGAAACAATCCATGTGTTTGGCACATAATAGATTCTTAGTACATGATCCTTGAATGTTAAATCAGGCAAGACTATACATAATGCAACACAGCTTGCATACAAAAACATAATAACTGAAAATAGATGAATCTATAATTTTAATATTAAAAAGTGATTACTCTATGTAGGATAATAGAGGCGATGTAGATCTGAATAATCTCCACTCATACTCCAAAAGTCATATAGATCAGAAAGAAAAGAAAACCACCCTTCACCTACAGTTGCAAGTGGGAGACTAAAAATACCAAACACTTCAAATGATGTTCAAGCAGGAGGAAAATACCCTAACAAGAACAGTCAGCTCAAGTATATGCTAAAATAGAGTATGGGGGAAAAAGGGAGGGAAACAAACCTAACAGTTGGAACACAGACTCACTCTGACAAAGACAGATTCTCAGAATTCATAAGACCAAATCAGAAAGTTGGTGGACGACAACATTAGCTAATTCTGAAACAGAAAGACAGGGCTTTAAAGGACACAGGACAAGAGGTGATCTGGGACTGTCAGTCTTGTAAGCATCCCTTCTAGGAGAAAGAGAGGTAACTTGAGAAATAAAGTTTCCCTGAACATCTGGAAAAGAAGAATAAATATGCATATATGTATGTATGTTTATTACCTTGAATCTGAAATCCAAAAATATCAGAACTAAACTGAATTTTAAAAATGAAGTCATGGGGCACCTGGGTGGCTCAGTCAGAAGAGCCTCTAGCTCTTGATTTCAGCTCACTTCATGATTTCAGGGTCTGAGATAGAGCCCTGTGTAATGGAACCTGCTTAAGAATCTCTTTCTCCTTCTGCCCCCCACCCCCATCCCTGCTTTCATTCTTTCTCTCTCTCTTATTTGGAAAAAAAAAATGAAGAAGAAGAGGAAGTCATGATATGAGTTGACTGAATTTAGGTAAGAAAGTGAAAGTGAAAAAAAAATCTCAGAAATGAAGACTAAGTTCAAGGTTCCGCAAAAAGATATACTTGACTTAAACTACAATAAAGAACACTTAGTGACAGCTGAGAATGATTAGAGAGAAAATAACAAATATAAAAGATTTAAATGAGTCAATATACGTATAATCGGTTTCCTTGAAGAAAAGAAAAAAACAGAATAATTAAAATCATAATCTAAGAATTTTTCTTCAGGAAATATAAAAAGCTCTAGTTAAATATTTTAAGTATCCTAAACATTATTGGAAAACTTGATCCAGAAAGTCTAACTCTGAGATACATTCTAATAGAATTAGATTATAAAAATACAGAAAAAAATCTGGGGTATTGAGTAAAACAGGCAAGTCACTTCTAAAGAGATGAAAGTCATGAGACATTATTTCTCTATAGCAACATACAAGGTAAGATAACACTGGATTAACACATTTTTAAAACTTAAGGAAAGAACAGCTCAAGGCCATATTATACAGCCAATGTTTCCTTCAAGTATCATGGGCTACCCAAAAACATAAGAATTCAGGGGATGCTGGAGTCAAGTACTTCCTGAGGAATCCACTAGAAAACTTACTTCATATATTCCAAAGACAATTGGGAAGAACACGGCAAAGGACAGTGAGAATTTATTGTGTTAATTTCAGATTTATGATCAAAATATAGGGGGGAACAAGGTGGAAGAATAATATATAATTATTACATGTCCTGAAAAAATAGAAACATTTCAACTAAAATAACAACAAAGAGAGAGAAAAAGGTAAATTGGCATGATGCCACTGATTATTGCTTTGAACTTTGAACCTTCCTTTGCAGGCTTGTTTTTGGTAGTTGTATAAGCAGAATAATTCTAAAATTATTGTGTGTGTATTGTAGGAAAGACTACATAAGAAAACACTGATATTCTTGGAAATCAGAGTTATCACTGTGGGAAAGGCAAGTACAAATCAGAGGAAAGTTGAGAAAAACCCTGGAGAAGAATTTGAATTGGAGGTATGAATATGACCTCGTAATTATGGGGGGGAAATCCCACAAATATGGTGTGTGTTTGTGTGTGTGTGTGTGTTAGCTCTCTTTAGCCTTAAAAGAATCTAAAAATAATGACACTCCACTAGCAATTAACATAGTTAGTGCCCAGTTCTTGGCTTCTAAAAGAAATCATTTCTCTTTAGAGAAATGATGATTTCAAATCTGGGGAGTAGAAGTACAAACTGAAAATGGAACATATTCTAGGGCCAGAAAATCAAAGAACTTCTTAATGAGTAGCGGGAACATGTCAGAAAAACAAAGGAGCTAGCTTTGCCCAATTGAGCAAATTTGGGTCAAGTTTTTTCTAATTTTATATTGATGTATGACACACAAAGAGAAAAATACCAACTCAAAAATAAGGGCATTATTTGGTGAATTTTCATTGTGAGAACACACTCTTTTAACCAGATCCAAATCAAGAAATAGAACATTATTAAAACATTAGAAGCCACATTCGCACATCAAAAGCTACCACTCCTGACTTCTAACAGCATGGATACTTTTTGTCTGTTTTGTAACTTATGGAATCATACAGAATATTCTCTTTTGTGTCAGACTTATTTTTGTGAGATTAACCCATATTGTTAATCCACATTAACACATATTGCTGTGTATTGGAAATTATTTATTCTGATTGTTGTATAGTATTTTACTATCAGTACATATGACAATTTAAATTTTGGATGAATTGATTATAAAAAAATTATAAGACATTATATTTTTTAAAATCCCTAAGTCTCTAGTGACACTCTAAAAAGTGCAGATGGGAGGAAGAGATATTATTTACATAATTACACAAGCAAATAAATGTAAAAAGAATGATAGAATGAGAAAATGAGCATACTGCAACCACCAAAATAATCATCTATTCGAACAAAGATCATCAATGAATCTAAAACCATTGGATCAAATGCTAATGGAGAACAGGTTATTCACCCAGTTTCAAAGTGTTAGCCTGCATATCACTTAATAATAGCAAAGGAAAAGTGGCAACCTTATAATGGAGAGATTGTGCAAGCATCAAACCCAGAATTATAAATAATATGTTTCATGATGGCATGCAATATCACGTATATAGCATTCTTGCCAAAAATGTTAGACCAATATCTAAGTATGATGAATCAACCAGAAAAATCCAGATTGTGGGACATTATAAAAGACATATGGCCTAGACATTTAAAAATTATCAATGTCATGAAAGGGGGCACCAGGGTAGCTCAATTGGTTGAGTGAATGCCTTGAGCTCAGGTCACGATCCTGGAGTCCCAGGATCCAGTCCCACATTAGGCTTCCTGCTCAGTGGGGAGTCTGCTTCTCTCTCTGACGCTCTTCCCTCTCATGCTCTCTCTCTCTCAAATAAATAAATAAAATCTTTTAAAAAAATTATCAATGTCATGAAAGAAAAGAAAAAGTAGCTTTGGGGTTGCTGTTCTAGATTTAAAAAGATATAACAACTAAGTGCAACTTTGTGATCCTTGATTGGATCTTAGAACAAAAGCAACAAAAACTCAAGAACAACTAGGAAATTAGGGACATTTAAATATGGAGTATTTATTAGGTAAGACTATTTTATCAATGTTGAACTTCTTGGGTGTGACAGTGGTATTATATAGGAGAGTGTCTTAGTTTTTAGAAAATATTTATAGGGGAAGTTTCAGAATCTGCAACTTCCAATTTTTTTTAAATGTAATACAGAGAAAAAGAAAAAAACAAACATGGCTGATGAGAATTGGTGAATTCAGATAAAGGTATTTGGTATTCATTGGTACTATTGTTTTAATTTTTCTGTAGATGTGAAAGATGAGAACACAAGGAATATATAAAACACATTTATCTTAAAATTCTCAAAGATTCAAGGCTGTTTTTAAAATTCGATATGGTAAAACATAAAATGAACNGGTACTATTGTTTTAATTTTTCTGTAGATGTGAAAGATGAGAACACAAGGAATATATAAAACGCATTTAAAATTCTCAAAGATTCAAGGCTGTTTTTAAAATTCGATATGGTAAAAAATAAAATGAACTACCAATTAACATTTTCTTTTCATACTTTAACCATATAAATCCTGTTTATCCAATCGCTAAATCTCAATTCTAATTTTAATTGACTTACCAGTTAGCATATATTCATTGTAGAATAAAGACATAGATATATCATGAGTTTTACAATATTTAAAATAAAATTAAATGTTTATTTTACATCAATCATATTTTTTCCTTATACATCGCAAATTAATGTTGCTGTTATTCATGAAAAATATGGTTCTGATTAGATAGTGTTTTCAAAAAAAATTCTTTTTTGAAGCTTCATCAAATGGCAAAACAAGTAAGCCTCCATGACAACTTTAAACTTACATTTCATTAGTTCTACTCAAATATTACTGTGATATTAGCTACTGTTTGCCAAAAAATAAAAAATGAAACTTATTTTATAAAACCAATCCCTCCTTTGCTCCCCCAAGAAAAATCCACCAATATTGATTTTGAAAAAGACAAAAAATCTTTTAAGAATCACTAATTGAATCATTTTAGCAAACTTTGTTAAAAACAAAACAAAACAAAAAAGCATCTTAGAAGTGTTCTATAACTTTAAATGATAGAAACTACAATTCAGTGATGTCTGGGTGGCTCAGTCGGTTAAGCATCTGCCTTCAGCTCAGGTCATGATCTGGGTCCTGGGATCAAGCCCCGCATGGGACTCCTTGTTCAGCAGGGGAGCCTGCCTCTCCCTCTCCCTCTGCCTCTCTCCCTGCTTGTGCTCTCTCTCTCTCTCTTTGGCAAATAAATAAATAAAATCTTAAAAAAAAAAAAAGAAACTACAATTCACAGTCCTCATGTGATTAGCCATAAACAAAGTCTAACTTAAAAAATAAATAAGAAAATAAAATGTAATCCTTAATTCCTATTGATAATTTCCTATGAGATTAAAAAGACACTTTTATCTGACATTGAGGAGCCTAATGTTCAATGGATTACTTGAAATTTAATATGAAGACACTAATAACTTTATAAACATGCTGGTATATTTTTTCTTTTAAAGGCAAATGAAACTTATATAAACCCCTACGTAGATATTATAATAATAGATATTGCATATTGACACCCTAGTAAAGATGATGTTATTGCAAATTTAAACTTCAAAAGTTTGAAAAATACCATCTGAAGAATATGCCACTCTAAAATATGCCACTTTGGCGTAAGAGTTATTTTGAGCTACTGACGCAAAAAAACAGCAGGTACAAGAAGGGCATTCTGACCTGCTTCTTTCTTTTTAAAAGCAAAATATAAAACTCCTATGTGAAAGATGCCCTTCCTATACCAGAAGGGAAGAAACATTCTTATCATCAGAGACAGAGAATCCAGTCCAAAAGAATTCTGCACAAATAGAGCCAGCTAAATTATTATTTTCCTTTAGTCTTATATATTTTGCTTACTTTTCCACAACTGTCCCTGTTTTTTTCAACCTAAGTGTAAAAGCATTTTTGTAGTTATTTTCTTAATGGAGCTACCATGTCATATAAAATTTATATTAAGTAAATCTGTATGCTTTTCTCCTATTAATCCATTTTATGACAATTTAATTTAATTCTCAAACTCTAGTTGGAGACCCTAAGAGGGTAGAGGTAAAGTACTGCCTCTGCTACACATCACTGTTACAAGCAATAGAGAAATCTTCAAATCTTAATATTTGTCATATATTTTTTGATGAAATTTGTCTTCCATATCACATGCAGACTTGCTGTCAGTTTTAACATATAAGCCCAGACAATTTTCTATTTTTCTTGTGAAATGTTTGAGAATATGCATAAAATTGATACTTCATATTTGTTTCCTATTATTATGAACTTATCCTATATGACATACATCTCCAGTATCTCTAAAAGTTAGGGGCAGGAAAGACCCTTCTAAGGTCTTAAGCAATACATTCACAACATCAATAAATAATATTTTGAAAATTACTCAATTCGATAAACTTATGATTAAATCCTATCCATTAGTATTTCCCTTCAGAGAATGAAAAACAATTATAATATAGACAGAATATGTTAACAAGGGTGGTCTATATTTGAGTCTTTACAGAAACCCAGGCTACTTACTTTATTCATGAAATTAAGGAAGTGTATATTTATTTAACTTCCTTTGGAAGGACGTGTGAATAATATAAGACCATAAAAGCTTTCTACTTTACCAACCAGGAACAACTTATTTTTAGAGAATCTGATATGATAATTTCCTGAAAGCCCCAATTCTTTAAACTCTGACATAGGTAGAAATGTTGGACTCTAAATAGAAATATTTGCCTTTAGTTTATATTACTTCCAAATATCCATATTATATCCTTGACTTTAAAAATTAATTATTTACATTTTTTGTCTTGGCACCAAACAGGCACTAAAAATTAATTATCTATATTTATTTATATTTAAATATATATTTATATATTTTTTGCTTTGACTTAGAGTAGCAGTAATATTAGAGTAAGACAGGAAATGAGACCAGTTAATTAGTCGAAGACTGGAAAAAGAATGAACTCAAAGTAGTCACTGTTCAAATACTAGAAAATATTTAGTAATTAGGAGATACATGAAGTCTCCCCCACAAAAATTTATTCTTTTTTCTATTAGAAAAACAAATTATGTAGTTACTCTCTACCTTCCCAAACATTCACTTCATAGGGACTGGTGCTATTTCTATTAGTTTTAGGTACTCCATTAATTTCTAGTCACTGTAACCTGGAGTATTGTAATTCCGTATTTTTTTAATTCCTAGTAGTTGGCACTATTATTTAATTAGAGCATACTGAGTAGTAAAAGAATATGATAAATAGAAAAGTGATTATTTATATGGCACATAAGTAACCATTTTCTACTTTTGCTTTACATACACATTTGTTATCATGGGAGAGTAATTAGAAGCTATGATGAGTCTCCTCCAATTTATAAATGTCTATATCACAAAACATGACTTCAAATTTCAATTATAGTCAATCATAATTTATCAAATTCCAGTTCTACCACAGAGACTAGTATTGGATCAAGCTGAAAAAAACCTGCATTCTAATAGAAATAAAATTGTTCTCTTTAAAAATTATGTAATTGTAAATTAAAATAAGAATGAACAAGCAAGAAGTATTTTCACCTTTTAATGAAGACTGAAATTTAAAACTTTTTAGTATAATTTGAAGTGCCACTATTAAAATTTTAGACTATGACTTAAAGCTTGTTATCTACTATATAATCAAAGCAAACATAAATTATTATGAAGTTTTCTTTAATATGTTGTAGAAAGTGAAACACTATTTTTTTCAACTATGATGAAATTCCCAAACTTTGGTGATAAAGTGTATATGCTTTTGTTCTGGGATAGCAAAGATATTTAACTTTCCACTGTTACTGTTCTTAACCATTGGGTCGAAGCGTTCCTGAAAAGCCACAATCCAGAAAAGGGATTTCATTTCTGAATCATAACTGCATCTAAGTAGGGACATTTGACTAGTTTTTGCAATGGGATATGTGTGGAAGTGATATGTATCACTCACTTGCAGTTCAAATTAATTAAAAAGATAACGTGCCTTTTCCATTGTTCTCTCATATTTAGACTAAATACAAGAAGCTTTGATAACCCCGAGAGAGTAAAAACTATAAGAGTGAAAGTGTAGAGGGTCCCTGAATCTCTATGTAGAGGATACAGATTAATTGGCCAAGAACACCCACATTTTATTGTCACAAACTTCTAATTTGTAAATCCCCTGAAATTGAGGATTATGTTTTTTATAGCAGTTAATGATACTCAGACTGATACATTTGGTGTTCAGCAGGGTAGAGGGGATGGGGTATTGAATGGGAAGCTTTTCCTGATTTCTGGGGAAACGGTGTTTCCAGTGAAAAATGCATTTGGAACTCTCCATAAAAGGTGCAGGTTAAGGCAACAGAAATACAGAAAATACAGTCAAGCAGTTACTTCTAAAATGGATATTTAAAACTGGAGTCATGTACCTGGTCTTATAATGGAATTTCTTTAAACATATTTTTAACTAAGAAAAAAGAGAGAAGAGCTCCATACTCCTTAGCATATGTCAAAACTGTTTTGACATTCATTCCTTCAAATGTTTGCATTCTTAAAAATAAATTCTCTAGCAAACAATTCAGTTTTGGAACACTGGTAAAGACTAAAATAAAATAAAATAAAATAAAATAAATTTCCCTCCTTGAAATTTACAAATCTACTCTTAAAAAATCAAATAGTGAGAGTTTTTTGGTTTTTTTTATTCCTCACACATTCTTTAGAACATTCTTCTACACAAGAGCTGTAGAGCACAATATGGCTACCAGCCAGACTCCTCACCACAGCCATTGAGTGGGTTTAGAAGATACCAGAGAGCTGAGATATAAAGGAATTCAAATAACAGGTTATTTCTGGGTAAACATAACTGTAAAGGGCTCTTCTTCTCTCAAACAGTGAGCAGATTCTAAGATATTAGCAAAGAAGCCCTAGAGCAATTGATGAAATTTGTAAAGAAAGAAAAAGTAAATAGGGATAACTTTTAATAAAACCACCCTAAATTAGATAGATGGTAGATAGATAAATAGATAGGTAGATAGATAGATAGATAGATAGATAGATAGATAGATAGATAGATGATAGATAGAGACAGATATAGAAGGAAGGATAGAAGGAAGGAAGAATAGGTAGAAGGAAGGATAGAAGGAAGAAAAACAGGGCTTTACCTGTTCAACATATTTCAAAAGAAAGAAATATTTTCTGTTTTGAGGTTTTGATAAAGCTACATATTAAGAATAAATAAATCCTTTTTAAAAAATTAAAGTAGTTTATGAAAATAGTAAAGTAGTAAATCATAAATGAAAGGTTTAAATAAAAATAGACCAACTTTGTAAGTTTTACATTTTAAGTATTGGGAAGTCACACTGCATTTAAACATGTGTATATTATTCTCTCTTAAAATCTTTTTGGTATAGTTCTTTAAGGTTTACAGCACAGAAGGAGAGTGATCACTCCCTTGCTCCAATCCTCTCCATACTAATAGTATTAATGAGTCCTAAAGTATATGAAAAAAAAAAAACCCTCCAATCCACTATCATTGCTGCCACCCCTTTATGAAAACTTTACTTTTGGGAAGGGGAGTATTTATACCATGCTTGTAACTAAGATAATTTTTTGTTTCTGAATTATTTCAAAAGTAAGTTATAAAATGAGATTTTTTTCTAAAAATATATTTGGCTCTTTCAATTTATTATAATACATCAAAGGATTATATTTATCTATATGTATAAATTTAAGAATATATATTTTTAGCAAGAAGTGTCATTACTTCGTGAGGACCCAGACATCATATTTTACAAAAAATTCATTAAATGTTGATTTTTTTTGTTTTAGGCCATCACAGAGATATGATTCTGATATATGAAAATTTACATGCATAAATAACCAATTTCTATGTCTAAGATAGACTTCTAAACAAAATCAGGTTTTTTTACAACTTCAAATAAAAAGGAATATCTTCGTTGGAAGCTGCATAAAGCAGGTAAAATTTAAGTAATTTCTATTCCTCTACCCGAGATCTTCATCACAGGAAGTTTCAATAGATGTTATCACTATTTGAGAAGAAAAATTCATTTAGAATGACTACTGTTTTTCATTCTTTTACACAATAAGGATGTGAATACCATATACAGTAAGTTAGTGTTCTTTTAAATGGTTTTCAAAAATTGAAAAAAAAGAGAAACCTTGGTTAAACAATAACAACAAGGAAAAAAAAACCTTTGTCAATTGTCCTTGTTAATAGACCAATTGATTCATAATTGCGATTGCAGAGATAAAATAAGCAACCTAAACATTTTTAAAAATTATTTTATAAATATAAAATCTTATCTGATAACTCTAGAACTACAACATAGCTCAAATTGGCTAAAAGAAAATTTTAAAAAGAATGTTAAGTTTTACATTTTTTATCATAAAGGCAATATATGAATAATTGCAATTATATTAAAATTCTAATTGAAGTGGTCTCAGCCTACTTCTGCCCCATTCAATTTTTTAATTCCTATAGTACTACTTAAAAAAAAAAAGATTCATTGATTGATTTTAGAGAGAGAGCATGAGTGGGAGCAGGGGATAGGCAGAGGGAGGGAACACCCAAGCAGACTCCCCATTGTCACAGAGTCAGATTCAGGGCTCTGTCGCAGGACCCATGAGATCATAAGCTGAAACCAAGAGTCAGACACTCAACCAACTGAGCCACTCAGATGCCCCCACTATTACTTTTAGTAGCTTGGTGACATGCATTTTACACATTTCTATGTTGACATCTCTCTCAATAGAGTAGATAGGTGATGATAGATAGATGATTGATAGATAGACNTAGCTTGGTGACATGCATTTTACACATTTCTATGTTGACATCTCTCTCAATAGAGTAGATAGATGATGATAGATAGATGATTGATAGATAGGTAGGTAGGTAGGTAGATAGATAGATAGATAGATAGATAGATAGATAGATAGATAGATATAAATATAGATATATATCCTTTAAGAAAGTACATTTATTAGCTTCTTCTATTTCCTTAAATATCCTACACTTCCCCCTCTTCAGACTTTATGCTTCATTGAAAAAACAGAATTAGACTAGAAATTCCCTCAAATTCCAACTACTAAAACTGCAAACTTGTCCATATTCTTCACTTCATTTTTGGTGCATTGGAGAAAGTCTCCATATTCTTATCAAGGTTTAAGTCTTCCTCTGAACTCTGGATTCTCATCTCAGTCTCAGTCATTTTTGTGTCATCGGTGCCTCAACAGCTTTAGGCAAAGAAAATGTACCCAATAACATTTGAAAGTATAAATTTGTGAAATACAATGAACTAGCAAGTGAATAAAAACTATATATTCATATAAATATGATTTGTTGGATATTATCCTATAACAAATGTGTAAGTAACAAAGATTAATGATAATATGAAAATATCATCAATCTTAATAAAAAACAGAATAGGGGCGCCTGGGTGGCTCAGTGGGTTAAAGCCTCTGCCTTCGGCTCAGGTCATGATCTCAGGGTCCTGGGATCGAGGCCCGCATTGGGCTCCCTGCTCAGTGGGGAGCCTGCTTCCTCCTCTCTCTGCCGGCCTCTCTGCCTACTTGTGATTTGATTTCTCTCTGTGTGTCAAAAAAATAAATAAAATCTTAAAATAAATAAATAAAATAAAATAAAAATAAAAAACAATAATTAGAATTAAAGCAGATGGTGAGGTTTTTTTTCTTTTAATTAGGGGAAAGCCCATCCAAAATAGAAAAATTAAAATGTTTATTAGATTTCAATATTGGTGAGGCTTTGAAAAAATAGTTACTTTCATACACTGTTGGTTGAAGTATAAATTGTTACAGCATTTTTGGCTAACAATTTGGAAAATCCATAAATAAATTAAATGTGGTGCACAGAGTATGACAACAGTAAGAGCTCTAGGGATTTCTTCTATAGCTAATCCTGATCATCAATTCATCAATAAAGGTATATATTTAAGGTGATTATATCATGATGCATCCACACTATGAAATACAAAATTAGACAAGATTTTATTTTATTTATTTTATTCTTTTTATTTTATTCTATTTTATTTAGAAATAATATAAAATAAAAACTTAAAAGTTTTAAGGTAACTCACAGAATAATTAAAATAACAATTTTACTATTAAAAATCTTGTGAAGATGAGAAAAGGGAAGAAGAGGGGTAAGATGGCTACAGCTTCATATTTTAGATAGGGATTCAACCTAGGGCAACCTGAATAGGGACATTATTTGGGGTTATGATATTAACTACCAGAAAAATTGAAAAAAGAAATGATTGTGCATGTTTGCCTCTGGGAAGTGGGCATTGTAGTTACAAAAAAAATTGTTTTTCATTTTAAATCTAAGCTATTCATTTTTTTATCATGAGCAGATATTCTGAATAAAAACAAAGAATGAGGTAGACCTATACTTAATGGCATGTAAACATTTTTGAACGTATCATTAAGTGAAAAAAAAAAAAACATTGCCTTCGTATCTCTCATATAGGCTTTTGTGTCTGTCCTACTAAAAATATACTTTAAATATATAATTAATTACAAAGTTAGTTAATAATGAGTTATTAAAAGTCAAATTACATAGGAATTAGCCTACCAAATAAGACATAAAGTTAATATCATACAAAGTTAATTTATTAAAGAATAGAATATATATATGGAGAACTCTAGGAAAATATTACACATGATTATTCCAACAGACTTTTTAATTGCTCAAGCTACGTTACAAAAATCAAGCAACATAAATCATAAATATTGCTGGCTATAGAATTTATAGATCTAATGCAAAATAAATGATGCAGGAACCTGGCTTGGGGCAGGGAAATCAATTTCCTCTCAGTTGCACCTTACCTCATCCCATGCGGACAGATGACCGCTAAGGGACTGAAACCTCTGTACTGGGACATGCTTGGTACAGTGTGAGTAAGAAGTCCTCACTTAGTCATCCACCATATGTGCCGTATTGCTACCAGCATGGGGCAGGAATGCCTGCTGCCTTGCCTTGCCCCAGATTCTGGAGGATGGGCATTCTAACCCTCTCTGTATCTACACCAAAGCCTGTATCCATGCCTCCACTGGGGATAGAGGGTGACAGCAGAATGGATCACTGGATAAAAGTGAGAGGGGAGGGGCGCCTGGGTGGCTCAGTCGTTAAGTGTCTGCCTTTGGCTCAGGTCCTGGTCCTGGGGTCCTGGGATCGAGCCCTGCATCCAGCTCCCTGCTCTGCAGGAAAGCCTGCTTCTCCCTCTCCCACTCCCCCTGCTGGTGTTCCCTCTCTCGCTGTGTCTCTCTCTGTCAAATAAATAAATAAAATCTTAAGAAAAAAAAAAAGTGAGAGGGGAACTCCAAGTGGTCCAGGATGCCACAGAGTGGAGAATAGGCACCCAGTAGGAGGTATTCTCGCCCATGTGATCAGAAGTAGATATTCTATAACCTTTTTTTTTAAAGATTTTATTTATTTATTTGACAGAGAGGTAGAGAGAGAGCATAAGTAAGCAGAGCAGCAGGCAGAGGGAGAGAGAGAAGCAGGCTCCCCGCCGAGCAGGGCTCCATCCCAGGACCCTGGAATCATGACCNAACACAGAATCTTATGTGGTTACATTGGTCACAAGTCCATGAAGCCTACTCTGCTAATAGATTGTTTGCAGCCCAAAGACAACGAGACATGTGCCAAGACAATAGCTTTTCTAGTTTTGGAGTACCAGAAGCTCAGAATTAAGATCATATCCACAGAAAAAGATTATAATCTAAGTTTTGTAATACCAAAATAATTTATGGTAGTATCAAATACACAATAAGCATCAGGTTTCATTGGCTGCCAAAGAATAAGTGGATGGAGTAAAATACTTGTGATCATTGTCCCTAACCTGGTTCTGAAGTAGTTTCTGATAATAAGTAATACCTCTGAGTAGGCTTAATTACTGAATGCAGCATAGGTATCAAGCATATAATGCTTTTTGTCTCAGCATCAGAGTCAACCAGATGATTAGGCAAACAAGCATTAAAAGTATGAATAACAAAGGTGGGAAATGCTCATTTTGCCAATTTAGTGTCTGAACAGAGTCATCTTGGCTCAGGTACAAAACTATGAAAGCTCAGTTTACTTATGGTTAAATTAGTAGGACAAAAGGTGACATACTGGGCAACTGGGTGGCTCAGTGGGTTAAAGCCTCTGCCTTCAGCTCAGGTTATGATCTCAGGGTCCTGGGATCAAGGCCCGCATCGGGTTCCCTGCTCAGTGGGCAGCCTGCTTCCTTCTCTCTCTCTGCCTGCCTCTCTGCCTACTTGTGATCTCTCTCTCTCCCTGTCAATTAAATAAAATCTTAAAAAAAAAGGTGACATACTTCCAAAATCAGTAATGGCCCACCCCATCTGTGGGTCAAATTAATAGTAAATAAAATAATAAATAGCAAAAAAATGAAACCGTATGGTCTTGGGTTTTTCTGTGCAGGGAGATTTTTGATTCCTAAATCAACTTTCATTCTTGTTATTGGTCTAAGAAGATTTCCTATTTCTTGAATTCAAAATTCATGATTCAATCATGGTAACTTATGAGGTTTTTAGGAATTATCTGGGTTTTTTTCCCCTAAGTTATCTGATTTGTTAATATATAATTATTTATAGTAATCAGGTATCATACTATGTATTTCTGTGGTTATCTGTTGTACTGTTTGTTTTTTCCCATTTCTCATTTTGGTTTTTGAGGCTTCTTTATTTATTTTTCTTAATCAATGTAGTTAAAGCATTGCCAATTTTGTTTATTTTCTTGGAAAAACTGGTCATTACTTTCAGTGTTATCTGATAGTTTATTCTGGTCTCTATCTTATTTATTTCTGATTTTCCTTTGTTATTTTCTTTCTCTAGTAAATTTCAGTTACGTTTCTTTTTTTTTAGTTCCTTGTGGTATAATGCTAAGTTGTTTATTTGAACTTTCTGTTCTTGATAGAAGGATTTATAGCATAAATTTTACTCTAACACCTACTTTTGCTGCATCCAATAGGTTTTGGAATATTATGTTTTCTTTTTCCTTTGATTTGAAATGTACTTTGATTTGCCATTTGATTTCTTATTTGGCTAATTGCTTGTGCAGTAGTGTATTGTTTAATATTTACATATTAAATATTTAATATTTGCATTGCAGATTTTCCGGCTTTGTGCCACTTCAATTTTGTACCATTGTGGTTGGAAAAAAAATACTTGGTATGATTTCAGTCTTCTCACATTTGTAATATGTGTTATGTCTCCTTTTATATGATTTAACCAGGAGATTTTTCTATGTATACTTGAAGAAAAGGTGTATTCTATATTTCTTGGATGGAATGTTTTATACATATTTCTTAGAACCATGTATTTCTGAAGTATGCTTCAAGCAAAAATGTTCTTGTTAAAAAAATTTTAATTGTGGGTGCCTGGGTGGCTCAGTGGGTTAAAGCCTCTGCTTTCGGCTCAGGTCATGATCTCAGCATCCTGGGATCGAGGCCCGCATCGGGCTCTCTGCTCAGCAGGGAGCCTGCTTCCTCCTCTCCCTGTCTCTCTGCCTGCCTCTCTGCCTACTTGTAATCTCTCTCTCTGTGTCAAATAAATAAATAAAATCTTTAAAAAATTTTTAATTGAGGTATCTTATGGTTTTGGGTGCAATTGTAAATGGGATTGACTCTTTAATTTCTCTTTCTTCTGTTTTGTTGTTGGTATATAGAAATGCAACTGATTTCTGTGCATTGATTTTATATCCTGAATTTTATATACTGAATTCCTGTATGAGTGCTAGCAGTTTTGGAGTGGAGTCCTTTGGGTTTTCCACATAAAGTATACCTGTACCCCTTGGGCAAAGAATAAAAAAAAAAAACTTAAAAAAAATTTAATTGAGGGTACTCTATTAAAGTATATCAGGGGGAAGTGCATGGAGGAGATGGGTGACATAGGTGAATAGGATTAAGAGTACATTTGTCATGATGAGCACTGAGTAATGATATCTAGAATGTTGACTCACTATATTGTATACCAGAAACTAATATAACACTGTATGTTAACTACACTGGAATTAAAATAAAAAATAATAAATTTTTAAAATAATAAATAAATAATAAATGATATTTGCAAAGTTTAATAGTGCCACTAAGTGTTAAATGCCACCCTAGCCAGTCTCAAAGTGAACAGGCAAACAGGGAGAATTACTTTTCGTGTGATCTTCAGAAAGACATATTTATAGGTCAACAGCATGCAATTATTTGCTCAAATGCTCTTTGTGTATATAACAGCACCACAAGAAAACAAAAAAGGAGCTAAAAGATGCATTGGAATAGTCTTCTTGATATCTTTTAATTAGGTGGGGAGAGAAATAAAGGATTTAAAAACGTAATTTCACTAGTTTGGAAGAGCTAAAAAAAACCTATTAAATAGTAATTCAAAATTATGTCAAGCTTTTTCAAAGGAAATATTCAATTTTTCCCACCAGAAAGTATATTTAATTGACTCTAGGAAGAGACTAAATATTAAAAATGATGATGATGATGAATTTTATTGAATTGAAATTTTAATATCAAAATTCTCTAAGCCCATAGTTACTCAGAACTGATAAAAAAAAACTAACAAAATATCAGCACCAATAAAAAAAAGTATTTTTTTTACTAAACTTAAGTTGAAACTTACCTTGTCTACATGAACATGTAACGGGAAGAAAACTCACCACTTGTAATCAACAACCAAATCGCTTTTCACTTTCAAATTTTAGGTTTGGTTGTTTACGTTTGGCATTTGGAATAGGAGTCCTATCTGAACATTACTTCTTAACAAGTGTCCAATTAATACAATCAAAGGGCAAAGTAATTATATTTCATGACAAGGGAACTAGATCTAAGAAACATTAAAAATCTAAAGAACATATAAGACACAATAGAAAGTTATATCCCAAACAAAATTATTTGCTTCAGTAATAATGTGATTGTCTTCCCACATTGTTTTTCCTTTCCTTTTATCATTTCTTACCAACCTGCTGTACATTTTTTAGAAGACAGAATTCCCCTGTACTTCATAGGCTTGTTATCAGACGAATTGTTTAAACCAACTCATGGTGAAACAGCAGCAGCTGATGATGTCTGAGTATATTTATCATCTGTTTGGGATGTCATAATTTGAAGGTACTATGAATGGGTAAATATGGAATATGTGTAATTTTCCCCAAATTTTTTGACTCTGTGGAGATTATTGCCCCTAAACCCACTCCCAGTTCCATGCTCCATAAAGTATTTTAATTTACAAGAGAAAGTACATCATCTTTGAGGTCAAACCAGTTTGGTGAATAGGAAATCAGTTGAAAAGTGATTCATCAGAAAAAAAAAAGTACTTGAAAATGTATCTGGATTGATTGATTGGCTCAGAGGAAGCAGTTGATAAATTTTACAAGGTCAGTGTGTTATGCAGCAGTAGGTAACTCATTATCATCTCAGGTTAATATGAAGATTTCATATTAAATATTTAAATTGTTATATGCTTATGAATTGATATTAAAGTTTCATATTAAATATTCAAATTGTTATGTGCTTATGAAATATAATTTTTATGAAGTATATCAGAATATTGCTTTTAAATTGACAATAATAGCATCCTGGTTCATTTTTTTATTAGTGGAATTTCTTATACAGTATGAATAGACAAGAGATAACAGAAAATTACAACACAGAATCATAAAGAATGACAGGCTCATTCTCTTACCAGAGATGGGCTACCAATGATGGAATTGCTATTGGCATTAGGGCATGGCTAACAGAGTGTGGAGCTGAAACTAAGAACTGTTAAATAGGGAGAGGAGTATATACCTGATATAGAGAATGTAAAGACAGAAGAAACAATGTAAGCTCCTTGTTCTCACTCTGTAAGCTACTGATAGTAGCTTCCTTCGAAGAAAATGCTATGAATGGAGCAGATGACAGAGAAGTGTTAGGATTTTGGTGTTTCAATTTTGGTAAAATAGGTATTTGGTAAAATACCAGTGAATCATGACCAGTATCAATAGGTGAATCCTGTAGTGTGGATCATCAAGTATCACTAGAGCCAAGTGGCAGGTATATGGCCAGTTGAGGACATATAGGCACAGTGGGTTACCTTTAATTTGAGATTGAATTAAAAGACCTAGGGATAGGAGAAAATTATCTCCATCTCTTCTATTTTCTCACATTGTAGATACCTTTGTCTAGATGAAAGAATTTATTACCAATCTAAATCAAGATAAGAATCAAAAGCTTATGGTAAAACAAAGTAAGGATATGACCATATGTTCTGTGGTGTCTAGTAAAGAAGAGTACCTACTCTAAGAAACCACTATTGATGAATATATGTGATCTAGGTTAATGGATTCCAGTCACCAGCACTATATTTCTGAAAATCAAGGAATAAGGGACAAGTTAATATAACAGAAGGAGATAAATAGGTTGGGGGCTTTGTCCCAATTAAAAATATAAAGAAAACTTCCATAAACCCTCTGAAGAATTTATTTAGGGACATCAAGCCAAATATTTAGAAGGTCACTGAGATATGTATATAGCTGGTAATCACAATTGCCTAAGCACAAGATATTGTGTAAACGTTCCTACTGTTACGACTAATGATTAGGTGGGCTATATCTTTATTAAAAATATTGTTAGCATTTTTCACCTTGAAAAGGACATCTAACTTATATTTTCTCTAAAAAAAGCAAGCAAATAAACACAATAATGGCATATAAAATAAGTTTACATATTTTAAGTATTATACTTATGACATGATTTTCTGAGATCCTCCATTGCAAATGGATGAGTTAAATTGCTTTTCACCTGACTAAAGGGGCTCAGTTTCTTCCAATCATGTGCAATAGGCGATAGCTATTTTCTTAGACTTTTCATCCTCGTAAATAACTTACATCTAATAAGGCTTCATTCCATGCATTTTGTAAGCTGAGTGTATTAGTGTAATGCTATTTTGTAATAAAAATCTCCTGCTATTCAAACATGCTGTCCTTGGAATTCGAGCCCAGAACCAATAACTTCCAACATACCTAATACACACATGTATCTGACCACAGTGGAAGAATAACTTTTAAAATAAGTCAAATTAGGGGTATCTGGGTGGCTCAGTCGGTTAAGGATCTGCCTTAGGCTCAGGTCATAATCCCAGAGCCCTGGGATGAAGCCCTGAGACTGGCTTCCTGCTCAGAAGGGAGCCTGTTTCTCCTTCTTCTTCTGCCCCTCCCCCCTGCTTGTTTTCTCTCTCTCTCTCTCTCTCTCTCTCAAACAAATTAGTAATCTTTTTAAAATATTAAACAAAATAAGTCAAATTATCATTACGATTTCTTCATTTAATAACCCTAGCTAAAAATGCATACTCTTGTGGGATTTTCCTTCTAACTTCTTTTTTTAAAAAGATTTATTTATTTGAGAGAGACAGACAGCATGAGCGGGGGGAGGGGAGGAAAGGACAGAGGGACAGGGAGTGGGAAAGAATCTCAAGCAGATCCCCATCAAGCCTGGAGCCCAAGACAGGGCTCAATCCCCTGTGATCACAACCTGAGCTGAAACGAAGAGTCAGACACCCAGCTGACTGAGCCATCCAGGCATCCCCAGAGAAAGTTTTCATCAGACTCTGCTCTGAGCACAGAACCCTGTGCAGAGCTCAATCTTGTGACCTCCCCAAGCTGAAATCAAGAGTCCGAGATTTAAGTGACTGTACCACCCAGGTGCCACTCCCTCTAACTTCTATCTAATTTCTATGCATGTCATGCTTTTTGCTTTCATATATTCTGCCTTCAGCTTCAAATTATTTATTAGTGCCAATATTCATAATCTATTACCTTGCAGAAGTTGGTTGATATTGCTGAATCACTATTACTTATTGCATGCAAGGGGAGAAAACATAGCCTCTTGTCTGTGTAAAATTGTAACTCTGTTTTGAATGAAAAGTAAAAGTTTTTCATACTTGGGAATGCCATAATCTGCACAACTCTTTTTGCTTAGCAGGTGCAACTCCTATGTCTCAGGACTTTGGCAGGGATATTGTGTTGTCTCCATCCTTTACTACACTTGGGATATTATTATTAAATTTACTATTTCTAAAAATGGGTCTTTCTGGTGCCAAGAATACATGCATATGAGGCAATTAAATCAAAGGCAGTATACTGGTTAAAAGAGAATTCTGTTCAGGACTAGAACATATAGTTACACTTAGATGTGCAATCTGTCTGGAGTTCTAAATGAGATGCTCTTCCACAAAGAAAAGTGAAGTTGTAGCTTTCCCCATAGTTAAATGATTTCACTAAATATTCTTGTCCAAGCATATCGATCATCACCTATTACCACCAAGCCATATTCACGATCAGCATTTGCCATGGGAATCAGTTGAAGCTATCAAGAGCACAAATTTTGTATTTTTTATGTGAACATTATCTTCTCAAAACTAACAAACAAACAAAAACTATGAAAGGATTTACATTTGATTTTCAGCCACAGTAAGAAACTCCAGTAAAATACCTGTTAAAACTGAAGACATGTTTCCTCTTATCACTTTCCTATATCTGTATCATCAGATTTTTAAAGATTTTGGCACTATCATAAATTGAAATTTAATTTACTCTGAAATGAGAGATTTTTTTTAACTTACAATGTCTTACTTCCACTGGGAGTAGGGAGAATTCTCCTAGAAATTGTATGGACTCTGCCTAATAACAGGTCAAAATCTTCATCTGATTTACCCTCTTGAAGTCCACAGGTACAGAGCTTCCTCAGGAAGAACAGAATATGGTTTATATTAAGTTAAAAATAACAATATTGCTATTTCAATATTATACAAGGTGCATTCCTCTGTAAAATCCTTCTAAACCCTATACCAGCTTCTGATTCAATATGGCGATCTGAGAAACCAATCTCCTACTTCAACCCTGAGCAAATGCTAAAGAGGCAGACATAAGTTGTGAGAAAATACTGAGGTCCCGCTGTCTGGAAGAAGTCTGGAGCCCAATTAAGCAGCATATCAGCACAAAGACTATGCAGTAATTTTTAGGCCCCAGTAATTATGCAGTAATTTTCTGGGGCAGACTAAATCACATTTTTTACCAGGGCTAAGTCCACTTTCTGTGGCTCTGTTTCTGAGATGTTCTGATCTTTAAATGAAAATTCAGGAGGTGCAAAAACTTATACAAAGGAGGAAGGCAGGTGAAAAACTATCAGCAGACAAAATTTCGCAAAATTCTGGAAGACAGAAAGGAGACTGAAGAATACTGAGAGGGGGCGCCTGGGTGGCTCAGTGGGTTAAAGCCTCTGCCTTCGGCTCAGGTCATGATCTCAGGGTCCTGGGATCGAGGCCCACATCGGGCTCCCTGCTCAATAGGGACCCTGCTTCCTCCTCTCTCTCTGCCTGCCTCTCTGCCTACTTGTGATCTCCCTCTCTGTGTCAAATAAATAAAAAAATTTTAAAAATCTTAAAAAAAATAAAGAATACTGAGAGAGGAAGCAAAGTGGAGAGTCGAGACCAAAGGCTATGTGGAGGGACCAAAACAGAGGGTGTTTGCTGACACAAAACAATGACAGGAATGTTGGATTAGGAAGCACAAAGTAGGATGGAGAACGAGTGAAAAATGAAGCAGAAAAGAGAGTAATGCTTTAAAGGTTGGGTATTTCGTCTCCAGTTTTACTTGTGTCTATTGAATATATGCAAAGCTGTTTAGTGCCAGGCAGCTAGAGACATTTTCTTCAGGAAAAAAATGAAAAAGTAAAACATTTAACCTGAAAGAAAATTAAGTAATTTTTAATAATTACATAATCTGGAAAGAACTAGGGAAACCAGTGAGTTTGGGGTACCGCAGAATAGAGCCTCTGTCAATGTAATATTTCCAGACTATTGCACAATGCTCAATTTCCTGTCAAAGCTTTCCAATCTAAGCTTTCCAATCTATACACTGTGTTCCCCTATTTGTAATAATGTAGAAGCAAGGATTACCAAACATTTGAAGAAAACCTGTAGCATGAAAGGGAAAGAGGGATATAAACCAACAGTAAAACTTACTTCAGGCAAAATAAATATTATTCCCAGAAATATCTAAGGCTACATTGTAGTAATAAGAATGCTATTTTTAAAATGTAATTCTGTAATTATGTCAATGAACGTCATTACTCAAACTATTTGTCAGTTCTGTCATTTCCTTGTGTTTCTCCTTCTGACTTTATGTATGACTACAGAACAGTCATAAAAGAATGGCAGTTTTGAAGACGTAAGCACAAGACTCTGGAGTTAGAACAAGGATATATTTCCTCTACGTAGGTATACCTACCATGATATGTCTAGAAATCACTGTGAGTAGTAAAGAATAGGGCTAATTAGACCTCTGTATATTGTATAGGTTACAAGTTAGTGAAGAGCATAGATCATGTCTACTATCTTTATATCTCCAGGATTTAGTTCAGTGACTATCACGCTTTACATAATCATAATTATTCTCAGGAATGTTAACTATTTGTCATTGTGGTGTAAGGAAGATAAGGCAAATTTAAAATATTCTAGTCTAATAATTAAAGGGTAAACAATCTGTAAATCATAAAACATGAAAGCAGAACACCGCACCAATCCCTGAAAAAGTGAAACATAAAACAGAACTCCAAAAATTGGCCTTGTAGTCAGAAATCTGCTCATTTCTGTAGCAAACTTTGTTTTACCTCATTAGTGCAACATGCAGTCTTTAGTTAGTGGCACATCTCCATCACCAAATAAGACAGGATATGCCATTTTTCTGTCATGTGAGGATGGCATTATTTCTCCTTCCTACTGATATTTACACAAGCTGCCTCTACTGGCACACTACCTTTGCCAGCCCTCCATTCTCACCCATCTGTCTCTAGGCATCTCCAACCTCTTAGCCAGGCTAACTAACTAGAAGTCATCAATTATCTCTAACTTTAGATGTGAACTTCTTTGAAAACATTCTATAGTTCAGCGCTTACATGGAATTCATTGCACTTACAATAATTTTCAATAGCTTTTTCCTTACAAAATCACTCTACTGCCCTGTGAGCTCCTACAAGTCAGTGGCCATGCCCCTATTGTTAAGCTGCACTCTGAAGACTTAGTACACTGGTTGTCAAAGTAGGTGCTCAATAAATAAGTCAAATCAAATATTTTCATTGGATCCTATTAACAAAAAATTTCCTATCAACTAATTACATGTTTCCATTTATGAGTGCATGTTGCAGCCAACAGAGGTTGGTAAATAACATAATGTTTTTACCCAGTGGCTCATCGCATGGGTCATGAACTGGCAACTCAACTGTTAATCATTCTCATGAATGTGTACAAAAGAACACCACAGCACAGATGATCAATCATTTCTGTGGTTCTACCAACACAGATTGCTGATGCTAAACACATTATGTAGTAACACACATTGATAAATATGACAAATATCGTATCAGCCTTACTAGTATCTAATCCTATCATAATCTTACATGTTGCCTGTATTTCACAGGGTATTTATGAAACTTATGGGAATCCATCCATGGAATACTGCACTAAGTTTTCCTTGAACCCACTCATGATTTATTTACCAATGAAAATCACTGTTTACACACATTTACAAAATGATACCTGTATGATTCCACAGCAAGCAGCCATATAATCCTGTACATATTCTTAAAATCAAGCTTAAAAAGCCAGAAACTAAGCAGCCATTTTAAAGGAATAATAATCTTTTTTTTTCACAAAGATTACCTCTCTTGAGAAATAAACTTCTACACTTTACAATATGCCATGTATGAAATATTCACAGAAACTCTTTTCTCTTTCCTTTTCTTTTTTTCTTCTTTCTTTCTTTCTTTTTTTTAAACAACATTCACCAGATGAAAAAACAGAAGGCATAATGGCCAAAGAGTGCTGTGTGGAAATGAATTAGAAGAAACAGAAAAAAGGAAAATTATTCCAAGAGAAATTAACTCCTCAAGGTCAACTATTTCATTGCAAATCTTTAAGGCAGCTGGTTGTGCAAGTAAAAAAATGTGCATTAAATGAAGGGTCATGGGAGAAAACAATGCTTTTTATCTAATGATTTACAGATGTTATATGTCAACATCACTGCCCCAAACCAGATTATTGTTCATCACTCATGTGTGATGAGGGCATCTTCCCATACAGGCCTACATCTTATACTATGTCTTTGAGCAAAGGTGACAAATACAGTCTCCAAATCCAATAAAATAATAAAACCAGTTAAAATTTTATGTTTACTTCTAGAATATTAAGATGAATTAAAATAACACCTTTTGGGGTGTCAGGGTAGCTCAGTCAGTTAAGCATCTGCATTCAGCTCTGGTCATGATCTCAGGGTCCAGGAATCAAGCCCTGCATCTGGGTCCCTGCTCAGCAAGGAGTCTGCTTCTCCCTCTGCCCCTCCCCTCTGCTAGCTCTCTCTTTCTTTCTCAAATAAAATCTTAAAATATTATCTTTTAACTTTATTCTTTTCCAAAACTCTACAAGATTTATTAATTTCAGAACGTTCTATTATGAAATATAACAAGGTAATGTCAATGTTAGTATTACTTAGTGGAAAGCCCAAAGCATTCTATGAATTTAAGCTATGAATATTTTGCAAAAGATTTCTTCCTGTCTCTGTAGGTACAGAAATGAATATAACTATTCCCTGAAATCAACAAACATCAGGGTAAAAAGCCTTGAATGGGTCCAGCAGAAAATTTCAGCTTATTACTTTTCACTTCATAATGCTGCCTTGATATTTTTCCTGTGTTATTCCACACACATCATGAGATTAGTGTCAAGAACAAAGGCATAGACTCTACCAAAGAATATCACTCTTAGTGGCGTATCTGAATACATTTGCAAGTAAAGAAAGGCAGAATCATTTACTCTTCATCATAGATCTCATAAATGGTGAAGCCAGAGACTGTCCTTTCTTTCAGCATCTTCACTGCCTAAAAGCATGTATCCCATATATGTTTGATTAAGGAATAAAGGAATTAAAGATAACAGGAATAATTCCATATCATAACATAAAAGGACAATATTTACTTTCTGATACATACACATATATATATATATATATGAATATATGACTGAAGCACAGACATCCTTTTTTCATGTAAAATATAAATGAATCAGAAATAAGACATGATTTACCAATAGTGTTCTATTTCTTGATCTGGGTGTTAGTCACATGGATATGTTCATCTTTGAGAAAATTTTCTTGAGCTGTATACACTTATAATTTGTACACCTTCTAAAATATTTCTAAAAATTTCAGTAAAAAAGTTCACTCAAAAATATGTAGAGTGATAACTCTTCTTTATAAAATATTGCTAAGAATAAAAATAATTATAAAACATGATCTCTATGCACAAAGTTTATTTGTATTTAGTGAGAATAAGCATACACATGAATGGAGTAAAAGAAGACTATAGGGTTTGGGCTGCTGAAGAATGGGCTAATTTGTAAAAAATTCTTGAAGTATGAGCTTTTAAGTTGCAACTTGAAGGAAAAGTGATACTTCATGCCCAAAAGGGCATTGAAGGCAAAAATTGTATGAACATATGTAGTAAAGTACAAATTATTTGCTGTAAAAACATAGACCAGCAACACTGAAGTGAGAAATTTATAGCAGGTGATGGTAGATGGTAACTTAGATATCAAGTGGGAGAAGAAATAATTGAAAGTTCCCATTAAAATTGTTTTTATATTAGTTATTATTGCTAGTTGACAATTAGCTTCAGTATTCACACTGTGATCTTGGGTTCAGTCTGTTTTGCAAAAGGTTGGAACTTTAAAAAAAAATTCATGCATTTCCACCAAGCACATCACTCAAAAAATGGTAACACTCACTAAAAATTATTGATCTGGGAAAGCTACTTGATAAGTTGAGATATCTAGGAAAAGTCATCAAACCAAAGGTTTACTAGAACTGGCTAAGATCTCTATCAAATGTAGTTCATATATGTACATTATTCCATAACTAAACATAACAAAGGATCAGATAAAAAATATGATGGAAAAAATCAAGAAAAAATATGTATACACCTAGACAGGTTTTTAATAATAAAAGCTAAATAAATGTATTAAAATTATACTAAATGTATGTTTAGGTTCCAATATTTTCTCCAAGAAATCAAAGTTATGATTTAACTTGATCAATTATACAAGTGAAATAAGACAACAATGAAAATCAATGAATAAGGACTTTCTTATCCATGTTAAGTGGAAGTTTAAAAAATAAAATAACATAAACCACAGATCTCCAACATTTAATATGAAGAAATGAGATCTATATTGAGTAATTTTATGTGACCATATGATATGCACTTTGATCTCTTGCTCACAGAAATACAAAATAATGCACTGAGGCTCCAAGCCTTATTTCTATAGAGGAGTAACTGTTAAAATGGAAATTCAATAATATTATTTTCTACATGTTTATACATTTTACAATTTGTAATTCATCCTTATACTCATTAACTCATATTTACCCTGGAGGGAAGCTACTATGATGCCTATTTTACAGATGAGTAAACAGTTGGAGAGAGAAAAAATGACTTGAAGAAGATTATAAAGCTGAAAATAATGAGCAGTCTTTCTCTTGATTTTATGTTTGGCATTTTCTATTCCCAGTTACTAAAAACACCAAGAATTTTACAGTTACATAAGCATTACGTGAAGTTACATATATGAGAAATTTACATGCAAGCTTGAGAAATTTACCACCACTTTGGCATTAAATCTGAGCCTCTTCTTCATCTGATAAATTTGAACTATAATGTTTTTGTTTTTGTTTTTGTTGGTTCATTTGCTTTAGTAATCAGAGAAGACATTTTAATATTAACCCATATCGCTATCATAATTTCATTTTTGAAAATACTTCTCTGGATTGAAATCTCAATATAGATCTTTGATTTCATTTTCCCACTGAGTTTATTTAAACCTGCTGATTCATTTTCAGTAATTTTTAAATAAGAAAATTCAAAAATATTTTTAAAATATTTAAGTCAAACTGTTATCTATTACACTTCTAAGGTGTCAGTTTGGAAGAGTGGTTTTGGTATGCTTGCTTCTCATTTTCTAATTTGTAAACCAAACTTTTTATAAACATGTCACACTTTTGAGAAATACAAAAGCCTACGCTAAAAAGCCATTCTTTTAGTAGTGGTTGCAGAGTGGATAAAATGATAGAAGCCAAGAAGCAGGTCACCATGGAGTATTTGCTTGTAAGTTTTCCATGGGACAAAATCCTTCTGAGGTAGTTGGCTGTAGAACTATTCTGTTTACCATGTATGTGGGTTGCAAACTAAATGCAATCATTTAAAATTTATATGGTATTCTCTATTTATTTGGAATGAACCAAGAAGTAGCAATGAAAATAAATAATGACTTACATGCCAAGAGCCAAAACAGCTTGGTCATCTGTGTAATAATTAAAGGTTAAAGAGGGAAATATGGATTTTTTTTTTTTTTTTTGCTTTTCGTAGACCTCTCTTCTTCTCAAGAAGTAACACTCAGTGAGTGGATGCTTGAGTTCTATTCCATCCCTTCAGCACTTATAATTAGACCTTTATGAAAACTTTGGCATTGGAACTTGAATAACTTGTATCATTGTCTTTGTAACTTATGCCAAAATAAGTCAGAAATAAACTGTCTCATAATTAAGAAGCCATGTGATTTAATGAAAAGGCCACATTCATAAAAACAATTTATTAACAGATGTTAGGGTTTGCATTTGTATTTCCCAAATAATACATTAAAACATGTATAAAAATTTTATCCAATTCTTTCTTTTTTTAAAAGATTTTACTCATTCGGGCGCCTGGGTGGCTCAGTGGGTTAAAGCCTCTGCCTTCGGTTCAGGTCATGATCT
>LNAC01000472.1:0-53648 GCA_002007465.1 Ailurus styani | reverse complement strand
TCCCAGGACCCTGAGATCATGACCTGAACCGAAGGCAGAGGCTTTAACCCACTGAGCCACCGAGGTGACCCCAAGTCTTAAAATACTACATAAATTATGAAAAATTGAGTTTGCTTGTTTGTTCATTCATTCCCTTCTCTCTTCCCTCCTTCCCTCCGTCCCTTCCTTCTTTCCATCCTTTCTCACCCCCTCCCTTCTTTCCCTTTTTTTTTTTTCTTTTCTGCTTTTCTTCTTGGGAAATCATTTGACAATAATGGAGAAACCTGCTACTACGGCATATAACTAATAACAATGAATTAATTGTAATTAACGCTTATATCCCAGACATCAAGTGTTGTAATCACTATCAGTTGACTATCAGTGACTATCAGTTACTTATATTGCTTGAACCACTCAGAGTGCCCCCAACTTCCAGTTGTTAGGTACCTGCATCTCTTTCTCAAAGGGCTTGTTTTCTGGAACCACAGAGCTATTCTCTACCCAGGAAATCTGGAAGTGCCAGGAAACTAACACCTTCCCCTAACAGCCCTCAACTATGGGCTGACAGAAGTCTGTTCACAAACACCTCCGACCCTTTGCCCCATGAGTGGGATAATTCTGAAGCAATTATTATTACATTTTCTCAGAGTTTGTTTTTGAAAGTAAGCTCCAGTCCCTCATGGCGATAGCAGGCTTCATAATGTGAGCTTTATTGATGAATTTACTATTTCAATATTTCCATTTGGCTAGCCCTATTTTCTGGGATCAACTCTCAAATAAACTACTTAAACTTAAATTCTGTTGTTAGAGCATACTTCGGGAAGACCCAACACTAAGACACCTTGCTACGTATTATTTGTCACAAATGAGCTGTGAGTTGGATTTTGCCAAGACCACCTCATAGCAGTGCACTAATAGCTATACAGACAAAGTACTTAGGAAATGGTAAAATCATGACAACAATACTTTTGGTAACCATTAGGAAAATACAAATAAGAAGATGCTCTAAACAGAGCTGATTTATATTTAATCTGGATGGGCAAACACTTTATAATAACATATGTCCCCATATAAAATATCTAACCAGTACATAACATTTTGACTCACCTAATTTGAGGAAACACATATAGACAAGAATCATTAAAAATAAACAAAACAAAATGAACTAAAATTTAACTTTTAGCAAAAAGAATAGAAATTTTTGCACATTACTTGGTAATAAAAAATTCTGGTTGGATAGGAGTTGGAGTTAGTGCGAGCCGTTGGCAAAGGCTGAGTCTGTAATGTAGCTGGCTCCCATGACCTAGTTGTCAAGCAGCAAATACCCTATCAATGGTCATGAGATTATAGCCATGGACACAAAAATCTGGCCATTATTGAAAATGCATGACCAACTTGGGAGAGAAAGACAATAAACTTGCAAACAAATATAATTGGTAAACGTTACAGTCTTTTTGTTTGATTTGTTAGTTTCTTTTTAGCATATGGAGAAAATCACTGTGAGTTACACGGAGGGGCCAGAATAGTAGACCAATGTTAGTGAGGATTGAAGAAAAAAAATATAGCTAGTGCAAATGGATCCTCCATTATATTCTAATAAAGTATGGTGTGCTATCTTCCCAATCAAGTTAGAGTTTACATCATGATTCACTTTACACTTTTAAGCCAAAAAGACTTTTTTTTTTTAAACCCCTCTCTGCCTTGTCAGGAGCCTGCTGCCTCCTACTTGGGCTTTTTGAATAGGGACTTTTCGTTTTTTCCTTTTTCTCTTCCTCTTTCTTTCTTCCTTTCTTTTCTTTCTTTCTCTTTGTTTCTTTCTCTCTTTCTCTCTCTCTCTCTCTTTCTTTTCTAATTAGAGGGTCTCACTGAGACAAACCACTCCTCATTTTTTTTTAATTTTCATTTTTAAGTAGTTCAAATTGGATAAAGCCAAACAGAAATGTACATTGTGTTTTCATTAGGATCAACATGAAAGTTTAAACATTATTTTCCAGCAGAATAGTGTCCCAAATGGTGTTTAAAGCATAAATATAATCCTTAAATGCCAACTGGTGCCAAAAAATATTTAAAGTCTCTTACTCTGCATATCGTCTAGAATAGTATTTCTAAAACCTGAATATATGATCAAACTCCTAGGACTGACCTAAAAAGTTTCTTAATCACATTGTACTTAACCACATATAAATTTAAAACCAGGTAAAATCTCAACATAGTATAGTTCTTAAAATATTTAAAATTTCAAATTAAGTAAAAATGAAACAATGACAACAAAATTCAAATTAACTCTAAGGCGGCAAATGATGCCACTTACCTGAAACTATTCTGCTCCCCTCATATGCAGATGGTACTGTAAATAATAATACTATACTATATGTGTACATGTGTATATAAGCAGCAATATTCCAATCACCTTATCTTTCCCAAACATTTTAAACTTTTACTGATATAGAATATTTTGAAATTATTTGGCCTTCACTGGATGTGGATGGGACATAATAAGCCCAAGATAAATTTAAGGCACATGGTACCTAAATCATCACAAATGCAAACAGAAGTGCAAACTGGAATTGGGTGGCCATATTTCATTACAATATTTTTAGATTATTATTGACATAGGAGCAAAAAACAAAAATTACCATGGTAAATTGTTGAACTCCCAATTTCTGGGCCAATTTTTAAAACTCTGATGTAAAACAGTATTTGCGTGGGCAAATGCATTCCAAATCTAAAACTAGATCACTGCAATTGATTCGATGCACATTTGGTGTCTCAGGAATGGACCTGGGTACAATCAAAATGCTGGAATCTGTCCCTTAGTAAGTTGCTACATCTGCAGAACCCAAGAGTCCTTTCTAATCAACCTTTCCTAGTTGATACCTTTACAAGTTAGAGACAGGCTCCAGACACATGCTACTTCACTGCCTGATTTCCTCTGAAGTCAGCCCATAAATTACATGCTATTAGGTTGCATACTTCCTATTCTAAGATCGAATAATCATAAAGACTTAAAGAAAAGGTAGATCTTAAAACATAATCTCTTCTCTAGCACTAGGTCAGTAAAAATCCAAACCATTAAGTATAAGTAGCTGTCTAGTCTCATCAAACAAAGACAAACTCAAAAGATCATTCAGGAAAAACATGTAAGATAAAGCAAAGGAAATATTAAAAGAAAAAGAAAAGTTTTAAAGGAGAATGAGACAAAATAAAATGAACAGGTAGCTAAGGCTAGCACTCAATTGTTGGGATGTCTAGGCTTGTCAATTGATTACTCTTATAAAATCAGCATGGAGGATATTACCTGTGGCTGATACTGCATCATCAAGTAAGACCAAGTCAGCAATATCTAATTTTTGCACTAGATGAGATAGTTAGATTAAAATGTGAGCAGAATATTCTTCAAAAGCTGAGAAGGAGTTCAACTGCTTCTTCTAATGCTACCTCTACACTAACACAGAAAGGTCTATCTCCCCTCTCCAATTTAATTTTTTCTGCACCACATCAGATATTATACATGTGTTGAAGACCCATCAGGAGGCCTAACTGATGTTTTTTGAAGTAGAAAATTGTGCAATATAAAGAAACTCATCATTTGTTTAAAATATCCAGACTTCTTTGACAAATATGATACTTTAGCTTAGCTTGTCTGACATTCACTGAGATATCCAGAACAGACCAGCACATTTCAAAACTCGCCCCAAAGTTTTTATTGTTTCCTTTTGCTGTGCATACTGAAAAGATCACACATGCACGTGCTCACATATACAGATATATATGTACATAAACGAGTCTAACTATAACCACAGTGATAAGTTGGGATTTCATAGATAACATCTGATTTAAATGGCCATGTTATCAGACCCAAATATTTCACAATCTCTCCAAGTTCAAATTAACCGAATAAACAAATTCATTGGATACAGGCATTTGGGGTTAAGGTTTTAGCTTGATTTGTTTGATTTTTCTCTTTCGTTTCCATATGACACATGTCAGATTCCTTCCCTTCTGAGATTTTCTGATCAAAGCCTGGCTTTTACCTGGTTCAAACAAATCCTTGATGTGCTGTCTCTACCCTCCATCGCTTCTGGCACTTCCCTGTGTCTCCCACAAAGATTGCTGGGAAGTGAGGGAGTCAGGTCTTAGACATAGACTCCTCCTCTGGAAGGGTACCCTGAGCTACAAAGGGCTCCCACAGGTGGTAAAAAATGGGAGCACAGAGTCACTTTAATACCATGGAAATATTTCTGTGGTCTCTGAGTTTGTCTAGAACTCATTGAAGTCAAGTCTTTGACTCCTAGGCTAGAATATCATATTTAATGTTGTTTTAAGGTGGTAAATTCCCGTGCTTAAAAGTCAATGATCAATCTGACACATTCTTAATTGCAGAAGATTAATTACACCAGGAAGAAGAAAATGAGAATGAAACCAATTAAAGTCCACATACGATAGATGATGTATTCTTCACATTAAAAGTGCTTCACAGGATATATTATCTTTGTCCACCTGTCAGACCATGTACGAAAGCCTCCTGCATCTAAGGGCAATGAGCAAAACGGCAGGCAACATCACATAAAAAATACCAGCAGGAAGTACATTTGTTGTGGCAGCAAGTGTTACATCCTTATTATCAGGAGATATTACCTGAATGTCATCACTATAAAGCCCTTTCCATTTGCCATAATTTGTTAGAGAATAAAGGGTTTTGTGATAACAACAACCAGGTGAGGCACAGCGTGGAAGATGTGCAACCCTGTCATTTCAAAATGAAAATAATTTATTACCTTAGTGTAGTCTATTCAAATAAAGGTTGAAGCCCACTGTCCAACTGCATTATTTTCAGGCCACGGCCTTCAGCCCAGAAATGCGGTAGCCAAATTGTCCTCCAACACTAAAATGTGTGTATTCATGATTTATGAGAGCTGAGTGAATTACTCAAAAAGAATCACCTTCTCAAAAATATTGATGCTAAGTTGAAACTGAAATTATTTAATTCGAATATATGGAGGGTGGTGGTGGAGAGATACCATTTCTTTGAAATCTAAGGAGACAAGCTAATAAAATGCTTTCATCTAGCTTTAATTGAGACTGCTTGTATGCTGACGAAACCTGCTAGGTAAATCACAGATTTAATGAAGATTTAGTTCCCAAAGTCTGTCTTTCCCTAAAACATAACAATTTCTGAGACATCAAAAGTGCCCTGTCATGTGGCATATGCTATGGTAAATATCTTTTATTACATTCAACAGAAAAGTAAATAGACCATTTAAATAAACTCCAAGCAATCGGAATCATACACCTGCCTCTTTGCCTACTTTTCTGTTACAAGAAATTGCCAAGTTTATAAATGAGAGCCGAGCATGCAGCACTCTCTATAAACACTCTGTGCCTCTGGGACTCAGGTGAGAGCTAGTGTTTGAAACATTTCCAATTACAACACTCCTTTACTGGTATAAATTGGACTTGTCTCTGTACTTCTGAAAAACATAGGCAAATCATCTGCTTTGTAGACTTAGGTAGGCTTCATTAAGTTTATTTTTTCCCCCTTGTTTGTTTTCAAAATCTTTTGGTTTTGTTTTTGTTTAAATCAGAACTAAAACAGAACAGAAGAGCTCCTTCTTGATAATAAAAATAGAGAGTAATATCAAAATATGACTCCACACCTCAGACATGGATTTCATTTCCAAGAACACTTCAGCTCTGCCCTGATACACTGTTGGTATCTGGCCACCCCCTGAGTTTCCATTGACAACTCCCCACATTTTAAGTGAAATCCCTACCCCCTGCTTGGGCAGCATTGTACCGCCTGTACAGTCAAAATGTCTTACTGGGCTGAGAGGTACGAAGTACATCCTGGGATGTCTCCGTGATAATACTTGAGCAGATGAACACGCTCTTCGGAATCACATGGGGCAATTTGTGTGACATCTAGTTTGCTGTCTCCAAGGGCCAGAATATTTTTTTTTTGTGACTTACACTGGTGATTGACTGATTTAGTTCAACCCCAACTGATTTGGAGAATCATATGCACTAATAAACTGGCGCTTCAAATTCTTGTGGAGAAAAAATAGCCACTATGCTGCATGCACTCTCCACAAGTCAATAAACGGAATTAATGGCAGATAAAGGATATAATTATTCAACTGGGATAATGAAAATATTCCTTGAAAAAGGGTTGTTCGCTATCCCAACATAACCTGACTTCTAAAAATATTTGACTCATTTGTGGTAGATGAAAATTAGCAATCTTGTTATCCTTTTCGTTACACAATGTATGCTCCTCAAAAGTTGTGTGCGTGAACTATTTTTAAATAAATCCTTACCTTTAAAATAGCAGTAATTATATACCCCATTATCATCCTCACCTTCAATATAAATCCTTATAGTTTCAAAGCAATTTCATACATGCATTACTTCATTTTCTCATCATTCCGAACCTGGAAAGTTCAGAAATGACCATTTCCACTTCTTTAAAAGGAAATTTGCTAAACCATTTCCTAAAATCAAAACTCCTTTGCAAGTTAAAGATTATTGATTTTATATATTCTATATAAAACATATTAAAAAATAAATTTAAGCTATTATAATATTTCTAGTTTAAGTATAACCAAAATTTATTTTAATTGTTACATTAAAATATTACATTTTAAAATAATCCCTTTGTCAGTAATCCTGTCATAAATAATCTTTTCAAATTATCTGAATTTGAGTATTTTTCTCAAATACTTTTCTTTCTTCCTTTCTTTCTTTTTCTCTCTCTCTCTTTCTTTCTTTCTTTCTCCCTTCCTTCCTTCCTTCCTTCCTTCCTTTTTTTCTTTCTCTTTCTCTCTCTCTTTTTCTCTCCCTCCCTTCCTTCCTAATGGACAGGGGCTTGATCCCAGAACCCTTAAGCCACTTAACCAGTTGAGCCACCCCACCACCCCTCTTTCTTTCTTCTTCCTTTCCTCCCTCCGTCCCTTCCTTCCTTCCTTTCTCCCTCCCTTCCTTTCTTCCTTCTTTCCTTCCTTCCTTCCTTCCTTCCTTCCTTCTTTCCTTCCTTCCTTCCTTTCTCCTTCCCTCCCTTCCTTCCTTCCTTCCTTCCTTCCTTTCTCCCTCCCTTCCTTCCTTCCTTTCTTTCTTCCTTCCTTCCTTCCTTCCTTCCTTCCTCCCTCCCTTCCTTCCTTCTTTCCTTCCTTCCTTCTTTCCTNTCTCCTTCCCTCCCTTCCTTCCTTCCTTCCTTCCTTTCTCCCTCCCTTCCTTCCTTCCTTTCTTTCTTTCTTCCTTCCTTCCTTCCTTCCTCCCTCCCTTCCTTCCTTCTTTCCTTCCTTCCTTCTTTCCTTCCTTCCTTTTCTTCTCTCATGCAGCAGATGAATGCATAATAGATTTTTCCAACACGTTGATACAAGCTAAAACAAAGCATTAGAGAGACAACTCAATCTCCCCATGTGATGGGCAGGGATAGTGAAGACTAAGCATTTGAAAGAAGAGATTGTGTTTTGTTTTACTCTTCCTTACAAGAGTAGGATGGGAAAAAGAAAATCAAGTTTTATAATATGTTGCAAAATCAGATGGTGTCACCTAATCAAGCAAATAGATAACAATATTCCTTGAAGGATAATTTTAGGTAATGGTATTGGAAAGCATGACAATTTATCACAGATAATTTCTAGTACCTACGGTATTTGTTTAAATTGTTTTTATCACTTATTTTTGTTTATAATATGTATTCTAAGATGACAATTTGAACAGCACTTTTTTATACATATTTAAATCATACTTACAGGTATGGCAAATTTCAGAACCTAAAAATAACCAGGTCGGACCAAGCCACGTGATTTCAATACCTCACAAGATTCACCACTATTATAAATAAGGGAAGAAACTTAGGATATAAGAAATTAATGAGACCATTTAATTTTGATGTCTAAAATCAGTATTTATTAAGTTTATAAGGCAAAGGAAAAATGGAACTAGGCCCCAGTTTTACTGATATGTGTTTATTCTAAATATAGTATAAATGTAAGATATTAATCATAATGATTTGAAAGATATCTTTTTTTTTCTCTAGATCAGAAAACTGAAAACTGGTGATAAGCAAGACACAAATGTATACGCAATTGGGAGAACTTCAAAAGACTTTTTTTTTAAGATTTTATTTATTGATTTGACAGAGAGAGAGAGAAATCACAAGTAGGCAGAGATACAGACAGAGGGAGGAGGGAAGCAGGCTCCCTGCTGAGCAGAGAGCCCGATGTGGGGCTCAGTCCTGCACCTGAGATCATTACCTGAGCGGAAGGCAGAGGCTTAACCCACTGAGCCACCCAGACACCACAGCAATTGGGAGAACTTCAAAGAGAGAGAGAGTAATAGTAAATAAAATGTGTAAATACGTGTGTGGGGGGGGTTGTGCGTGGCACCTAAAATATCAGCTGCCTAATGTGGATTATTTTAATATTCTTTATATAACAAAATTACTTTTAGTAATAATCATGAAATTAAATAAATAATAATGGCCAAATAGTAACAATGTTCTCTTACTGAATGCTTGATAAAATGAAATAATCCTAACAAATAAAAAGTAAATATTACAGTGCAGAAAAGTAATATTTAATGTATTTTAATTAGACTCCCACACTTTCAAACAGGGAAATGCACACATATTGTTCTATTACAGTAGGTAATAATAGCATTACACTTTCTCATTTCTAGTGTTACTTCTGAAAAATTGTCAATAACTCTGCATGTCCACGTTCAATAGAAGATGACTAGTATTGTCAATCTACCTTTACTCAGACATTTTTATCAATTTTAACCACTAAAAGTTTCTTTCACCTGAAGCAACACACAGACGAAGTCCTAAACACAAACATAACTTTGGCAAGACATTAGTAAAAATCCATTTAATAATAAATTTCAGAATTTACAATTGTTTCTTCAAAATCTATTCTAGTTCTAGCTTCCAATTGTCTTCAGAATTGAAAAATTTTAAAGAAACAAATGAAAAATTCCAGGAGGCCACAGAGAAGAATAGAATTGAAGAAACTCAAATTCTTTTACTTCATACTAACAACTCTGTGCTACTATTACTTATTTCAAATTTATTGTTTAAATGCAAGAATGTTTAACCCCATGTAGCACATTCAAATTGCCCCTGAAGGGAGCTAGATTGATTCTGAGCCGATGAACTTATTTCCAAAATGAATAGGTGTAGCTGTGTCTCACTACGTAACTGGGAGTTTTCCATATTAACGTCCATATAGATTGCAATATTTATTAAAGTATCCGCATAAGATATGCTAATGTGAAGCTTAAGTTTATGTTATTAAAACTTCAGTTCCTGTGCCAAGTGTTCATTAAATCAAAAAAAATTTTTGAGGGGAAGAATATTCTATCACAGCCATTGCTCAGAATTGGTAGTACAAATTGAAAATAAAGAAGGCTAACTTTTAGCCAGTTTTATTCTATTTTTAATTCTGTATAGACCATGCCTTCCCTTATTGCCTGCACCCAGAGGTGATTGCTTCTACCTCCCTATCCTTGTACACTGATGGTGTTTATTAGACTTCAATATTGACAGTGCAAACTAGCAGTAAGAGAGAGAAATGTTTCTAATTATAAGTCATGTGCAAATTATTTTTTACTACTTTAATGACACATTTCAAAGTAAAATCAAAGAATCTTACAGACACTCTTTAATTAATCCTCAAACATCCCTTTCTGTGAGGTCAGGAACTGGGTGATACTGAATCTATATTATAGATTAGAGGAGAAACAGTTCAGGAAGGTAAAGTAACTTCTCTCTACCATAAAACAAGCCATTGTTAAGTTCATATTGGATTCTGGGCTTCCAGCTCTGAGATCTATATCTAACTATAGCCTTGTCTCTTCCTTACAAAATTCTACTATTTTAAAACACCTAATTTTGAAACTAAACTGGTACTCCATGAATAAAATACTCACAAAAGCAAATTATTAGGGCCCTCTTTAGCATAAGGAAAATTAGATAAGTACTGGCAAGAAAAGGCAATTAATATCATCTGGCAGATTATGAGTAAAGTTGGAATTTTTAATTAAAAAATTACCAGGAATAAGAATCTACTTCATTGTAATCAGTCAAGCAATTCAATTTATTGAGCATTTACTATGGAACTTAATATGGAGAACTCCCAGTAAATACTGAGCAGGTTTAGGCAGCGTACCACACAGTGGTGAAGCAGGTTGAACAAAAATGAGTTTATAGACTTTTTAGGTGAAGGGCCAGAAACACACAGGAAATAGAATAAATCAATAATTTTAATTACTAAATGGTGTTACTGATGAAACAAGAAATTTGGTAGAGGTAACTGGCAGACCGGCTACTTGTTTGGAGGTGATCAGAAGGCAACATTTGAGTTTTGTCATGAAAATGAAGAGCAACAGGCATGAAAATATCTGGAGAATAAAGAGGATAGTGGAAGGATATGATATTGGAGCCAGAGGCAAAGACAAATGCAACCTCACATCTCATTCTAAGTGAAATAAAACACAGTGGGAAGATTTTAAACAGATAAACTTATTTCATTTATATTTTAGAAAGATCAGTGAAAGCAGTATGATGATGAGTTGTAGGGAGTCAAGAAAGAAAGCAGAAATGGCAGGTATGAAATTCAGACAATACCATGGTGTCTTCGTCTATAATAGTAGCAGTGGAAATGTTGAGAAGTGGTAAGATGCATTTTAAACATACAGACAATATCACTTACTGATAGCAAGGCTGTAGAGAAATAGGGAAGGAAAGAATCAAGGATGTAACTTCAGCCTTATCCTGCAAAGTTGGAGGACAATTGCCCCAATTCGTAAAATAAGAAGCACTTGTGGAAGAGATAATATTTGGGGTTTGGGTATCTATATTCTTTTGGATTCCTGTTAGGTTTGGAGGTTTATTTTTCTTATAAGTGGAGACCTCATTGAGGCAATGGATATTGAGTTTGACTATAAGGGATAAGGTCCAGCCTTGGTAAATAAATTTCCAGATCATCAATGCATAACATATAGAGCTGTGGACTAATGTTATCACTTATGGAAATAATGAAGCAAGAGAGAAGATGACTGGGGGTAGGGGAAGCCTGCATTACTTGAACAAATAGAAATCTTGTAGGTCAAAGCAATCTAGCAAAAATTAGAAAAACTAAAAAGAGAACTACCAAAGTGTTGAACACAAAACCAAGTTAGTGTCATGTCATAGGAATTACAAAAGAAAAAATGTCAAGAAAGGGGAAAATATTATCTGATTTTATTGCTGTTACAGCAATACTAGTACAAGGGTAGAGACCTGACCACCAACTTAGAAAAACTCTGGGTCATTTTCATTAAGAGACTTTTCAGTTATATTGTGAAAGCCAGACCCCTATTAGAGGTAATTAAAGAGATAATAGGAAGTGAGAAAGAAAATCCATTGAGTATAGACTTTTTTTTAGAAATACAACTAAGGGATGCCTGGGTGGCTCAGTTGGTCACACTGAGCCTTCAGCTCAGATCATGATCCCAGGGTCCTGGGAAGGAATCCCACATTGGGCTCCTTGCTCAGCAGGGAGCCTGCAGAATTCTCCCTCTGCTTCCTATGCACTCTCTCTCTGACCAATAAATAAACAAAAATCTTTAAAAAAATACAACTAAGTAGGAAAGCAGAGAAATGAGAGTTATGACATAAAGGAAGAGTTGTTTTTCTTTATGATGGTCTACAGTAAGTCTGTAGCTAAAGCAAAGAATCCCACAGAGAGTAAGAAATTGATACGTAGAAAATAGAGGATAATTGCTGGAATTCAACCTTTGAGTAGAGACAAAATAAGAGAGAAAGAAAATAAGATCCAAGATATTAGAGTTGCCCACGAGGGCATATTCTTTAATGGTACTGAATGGACAGGCTGATTAGGTGAGTGTACATGATGTAGGAAGGCAGAGAAGACATGGCAGAGTTAACTTAAAAAGTGCAAAGATAAATTTATTAAGAGAAGATGGTTGAGTACCTGGCAATATTGAGTGTCCACTTGTTATCTGTGGCCATAAATATGAAAATGAACCCGGTCAACAAGGTTGCATACAGTTTTTCAAGTAATTATCAGCTGCTTGGTGCAGGCCAAATTTAAGACAATTATCAGGTGAAGGTTACAACAGATGGGGAGATTGGAGAGAGAGTTAGAGGTATTTGAAAGTGAATACAGATAGTGATCAACAACAACAAAATATCTAGGGATGGATAAGAAAAAAGTGGGGTGGCGGGGGAAACAAGATCATCATGACAGTAAATGGTTTCCTGTGAAATTCAAAGAATTCTCAATCATATAACCATCTGCAAGGTAGGAAAAAGGATTTGTTTTGGTGTGATGTGTGTTATGTGTCTCTGCATTTATATATTATCACTAAGAGGACCAGACAAGGAGGAAGGAAAAGAAAGTAAGAGATGGAAACAGGGAGGGAAATTTAAAGAGGAATGGACTTATTTGAAGGACACATGTATTCAAGTAAAAGAGCAGTAATTAAACATGCCAAGCTTCCAACTAGACCTCTACTTAATGCAAATTTTTAGGTAAAAGATAAATAGTACACAATTACATCTCTGTATTGAAAAATATACACATTCAATAAAATCTAGGAGTGAACACCCACCAGATAATCAAATAGAGTTCAGTTTAGAAAATAAAGCTATATTTCTTCTCTTTCTTTGTACCATAAAATGCTTTCCAAAATTGTTTTTCTAAAAAGATAAAAATTAGACATATTAGAAATGCTGATGACATAAATGTTCCAGTTGTGTAAATAGTGAAAAATAGGGTGATAATATTATTTATGAATACATTTTTGGATATGATTATATTGAATGCATATGATTATTTTGAATATGAATTATATTGAATCAATAAAGCATAGAGTAGCCACTTTTGAAAGCTGGGAGCCTACAGCCCTTCAAAAATTTCTTCTGTTTTCTACCAAATCACTTATGAATATGGAAAGCTGCAATGATAGTACTTGTGTCCCACTACACAAATATGCAAATTAGGCATAGGGCTGGCTCCAGATCAGACAAACCTGACTTTGACTTTTTACTCTCTACTCATGTCCTAGATGTGTTATTAGCTCAAAGGCTCGGTCTCACTTATTATGCCAGTATTATACTATTTCTGTGCTTATAGGATTGTGGGAGACCCAAATGAGATGCTACATATATAAAGCTCTTAACCACCAGAGCACCCTAAAATGTCAATTAGTAATGGAAGCTACTCCCACTGCAGATTCATGGCTTTAAAGTTAATCATAGTTTTTATTCTTACTTGGTTATAAAAGAAAAACATCAAAGACAATGAAATAAGAATAAGAACAAGACATTGGGCTCTAGAAATTTCTCAGAGAAAAATAAAAGTGTAAATAAAACAATAATTACTTAAAATTTATCAACTGAATTATTACCAAATGGCATTATGCTGTAAAGATCTTCCAGTCAAGAGAGATTTTTCTTATTTTTTTCCTTTTAACAAGCTTTGAGCATTTTTCCATTTTTCTTTTTTTTTTAAAGATTTTATTTATTTACTTGACAGAGAGAGAGGGAGATTACAAGTAGGCAGAGAGGCAGGCAGAGAGAGGAGGAAGCAGGCTCCCTGCTGAGCAGAGAGCCCAATGCGGGGCTCGATCCCAGGACCCTGAGATCATGACCTGAGCCGAAGGCAGAGGCTTTAACCCACTGAGCCACCCAGGTGCCCCTTTTTCCATTTTTCTAAAGTATTAAATAATGAGCAAATAAATATTCAATAAACACTAGTGGGCCAACTGGTTACTTACTATAGAAAAAAACCAAAAAGTTAAATTAATTGTATATAAAAATACATTATAAAGTGATAGAGTTTCCATAACAGATTTGTGTTCATGGAAACATTTAAAGAAACTGCATCTTATAATATAAGATTGCATGTATTTAATGTATCACACCAGACAAAACTCATATGGGTTGTTACATAAAGATAACAATTACCCTTTGCTCAGTCCTGGTGTTTGGTGGTATCACCAGGGTGCGTTCAACTTGTGACACGGTCCTTTTAAGTCTGTATTATAAAACAAAGGTTTATAAAAATAGTCCTCAAAAAATGAACTCTCAGGGAATTAGTGATAATTTCAGAGATCTAATTTAAAGGTTAGTGTTAATATTACAAAGAAGTAATAATATGCAATGATAAAAACTATGAACTCTGGAGTCAAATAGCCTGAATGTACATCCCAAACACTATCATCAATGCTACTGTAGAATCAAAAGTGTTATTAGTTTCGAGATGGCAGCACAGGAAGACCCTGAAGTCAACTCCTCCTATATACACATCAATTTTAAACTATAAAGAGAGCAATTACTTCTGAGGAACTGAAGGCTGATTGAATAGCTTCAGCACAACAAATGTAGAAAGACCATACAGAGAAGGGTAGGAGAAACAATGACACAGTAACAATGGAAACCTCATCCTGATGCAGTAGCGAGGACATGTAGACTTGCCCAGTCTGGGGCAAAGCAAAAAAAAACAAAACAAAAACAAAAACAAAAAACAACAACAACAAAAAACAGTGGCTTAAAGGGCATCTAGACTACAAGTGAAGACAATCTATTAACCCTAGAACATCCACCAAATGTAGAGGGAACATACTGGAATTCTCACTGGAGTCAGAGGTATCAGCAAGTAGTATTTCTTACATTCCACCTCAACTTTGAAAGCACAGAGGGTAGCAGAGTACGGGCACTCTACCTAGCCTACTAGGGCTGCCTCAGTGTGTCCCAGGCCCCCAGAGCACACCAACTCCAGCTATCCTTGCAGGAAGGCCCCAGCAGAGCATGCTCTGGACCCTCCTACCCATACTGCATTAACTCCAGCCATCGTGAGAAGGCTGCCCCTACATGATGTGTCCTAAGACCTCCCTGGCCTATACCCAACCCAGGCATTTCACTAGGCATCCCAGATGCGGTGTTCTCCAGAACTCCGTAACCAATATCTGTTATAGCTCCAGCTCCCAATAAGGTGGCCCTGGCACAGTGTACTCCAAAAATACTTCACCCTGTTCCCACTCAAGTTGACCTGCCAAACCTGCCAGACACAGGCAGTCTACACAGGGGATGGTCCTATTCAAGGTCACTCCCTCAAAACCAGGAGAGGCAGCTGTTCCACCTAATTCATAGAAATAAATACAAGAGGACAAGTGAAGTGAGGAGATTGAGGAATATGTTCTAACTGAAAGAACAAGATAAAATGCCAGAATAAAACCCTAATAAAATGGAAATAAGTAATCTAATTAATAAAGAGTTCAAAGCAATGATCATAAAGATATTCAGAAAATTTGGAAGAAGAATGCAGAAACACAGTGAGAATTTCAACAGAGTTATAAAATATAAGGAATAACCCATCAGAGCTGAAGAATATAATAATTGTAATGAAAAATACACTGGAAGGAATCAACAGCAGATTAGATGATAGAGAAAAATGGATCAGCGATCTGGAAGACAGAATAGTGCCTATTACCCAATCGCATAAAAAGAACAGCAAAAGAAAAAAAAAGAATTTTTAAAAATGAGAATAGCTTAAGGGACCTTTGGGACATTAAGCATGCTATCATTTACAATATAGGGGTCCCAGAATGAGAAGAGACAGAAAGGGGAAGGAAAATTATTTGAAGAAATAATAACTAAAACCTTCCCTAACATGGAGAAAGAACATTCAGCCAGGTCCAGGAAGCACAAACAGTTTCAAACAAGATGAATCCAAAGAGATCTACACCAAAACATATAATAGGTAAAATGGCAAAAATTAATGATAAAGAATCTTAAAGGCAGCAGAAGAAAAATGAATAGTCATATAGAAGGGAAATACCAAAAAACTACCAGCTCATTTTCAGAAGAAATATTGCAGGCCAGAAGAAAGGAGCAGTATGTATTTAAAGTGCTGAAAAGAGAAAAACCTAAAACCAAGAATATTCTACCAGCAAGATTATCATTCAGAATTGAAGTAAAGATAGAGATTCCCAGACAAGCAAAATTAACAGAGTTCATCACCACAGAACTAAACTTACAAGAAATATTAAAAGGTCTTCTTTAAGTGAAAAAGAAAATGTCATAACTAGAAACAATGAAATATATGAAAGAAAAAAATCTCACTGGTAAATGGCAAATATATGGTAAAGCCATAGATCCAGCCACTTAAAAAGCTAATATGAAGGTTAAAAAACAAAAATAATATAACTACAATAAGTAGTGAAAGAATGCACAAAATAAAAAGATGTAAAATATGACATCAAAAACATGAAACCTGATAGGGAAGCAGTAAAAAAGATATTGCCTATGGAATGCATTCAAACTTAAGCAACCGTCAACTTGTAGTGTGCGCACACACACACGGCCCTCATGGTAACTGAAAACTAAAAACCTACAACAGATACACAAAAAATAAAGGGAAAGGAACTGAAGAATAATACTAAAAAACAAAACAAACCACAAGGGAAGAGACCAAGAGAAAAAGGAAGAAACAGAGAAGAACTACAAAAACAACCAAAAACAACTAACAAAATTGCATATCTATCAATAATTACTTGACTCTGAGATCATAACCTGAGCTGAAGGCAGACGTTTAAGGACTGAGCCACTCAGGCACCCCACAAAACAAACTTTAAATCAAAGACTGTAACAAAAGACAAAAAAAGGACATTGCATAGTGATAAAGGAGTCAATCCAACAAGAGAATACAATATTTGTAAATATCTATGCACCCAACACAGGAGTACCTAAATATATAAAGCTTGGGGTGCCTGGGTGTTTCAGTCAGTTAAATGTCTGCCTTCGGCTCAGGTCATAATCCCAGGGTCCTGGAATCAAGGCCCACATCAGGCTCCCTGCACAGTGGATAGTCTGCTTCTCCCTCTGCCCCTCTTCCTGCTTGTTCTCTTGCTCTCTCTCTCACTCTTGCTCTCTCTCAAATAAATAAATTAAAATCTTAAAAATAAATAAATATATAAAGCAAATATTAACAGACATAAAGGGAGAAAATGACAGCAATACAATAATAGTAGGGGACTTTAATACTCCCACTTACATCAATGGATAAATCATCTAGACAGAAAATCAATAAGGAAACATTTGCCTTCAGTGACACACTAGACCTGATAGACTTAATAGATATATACAAAACAATTCATCCAAAACTGCAGAATACACATTCTTTTCAAGTACACATGGGACATTCTCCAGGATAGATCATATGTTAGGCTACAAAAGAAGTCTCGATAAATTTAAAAAGTGGAAATTATGTCAAGTATCTTTTCTGACCACAATGACAAGCAACTTGCAATCAATTACAAGAAGAAAACTGGAAAAAAGCATAAATGCATGGAGGCTAAACAACATGATACCGAACAACCAATACATCAATAAAAAAATCAAAGAGAAGCTTTGCGCAGTGGCAGTATCATAGCCAATGAGGTTTATCCGAGGCGCGATTATTGCTAATTGAAAAAATCAAAGAGAAAATTAAAATTTTAACAATACACGGACACAAACTGAAATGGAAACAGAACTTTCCACGATCCATGGAATGCAGCAAAAGTGGTTCTAAGAGGAAAGTTCATACAATATAGGCCTACCTCAAGAAACAACAACAAATATCTCAAATAAACAATCTAACTTTACACACTAAAGGAACTAAAAAAACAACAACAATAAAAATCCCAAGTTAGTAGAAGAAAGGAAATGATAAAGATCATAATAATAAAGAGCAGAAATAAATGAACTAGACACTGAAAAACAATGGATAGATTAAGAAAACTAAAAGCTTGTCCTTAGAAAAGATAAACAAAACTGATAAACCTCTAGCCAGACTCATAGGGAAGAAGAAAGAAGAAGAAGAAGAAGGAGGAGGAGGAGGAGGAGGAGAAGGAGGGGGGGAGGGGGAGAAGAAGAAGAAGAAAGAAGAAGAAGAAGAAGAAGAAGAAGAAGAAGAAGAAGAAGAAGAAGAAGAAGAAGAAGAAGATAGAGAACCCAAAGAGTAAAATCAGAAATGAAAAAAACATAAAATGACACCACAGAAATACTAAGAATAAGAGACTACTATGAGCAACATGAAAAACTATATGCCAACCAGTTAACTGGAAAACCTAGGTGAAATGGATAAGTTGCTAAAAACTTACAACCTTCCAAGAGTAAATCAGAGAGAAATAGACAATCTGAATTAAATGATTATAAGTAATGAAACTGAAAAAGTAATTTATAACTCCCCAAAAAACAAAAGCTTAGGACCAGGTGGATCCACAGATAAATTGTATCAAACACTTAAAGATGATTTAGAACCTATCCTTCTCAAATTATTCCAAAAAATTGAAAGAGAAGGAATGCTTCCAAACTCATTTTATGAGTCCAGCATTACCATGACAACCAAACTGGACAAAGACACACACACACACACAAGAAAATTATAGCCCACTATCCCTGATAAACACACAAGCAAAAATTATCAACAAAGCATTAGCAAATCAAATTCAACAATGCATAATAAGGATCATAGACCATGAACAAATGAGATTTACTACAGGGATGCAAGGATGGTTTAACATTTGCAAATCAATCGGTATGATACACTACATAAACCAAAGGAAAAATAAAAATCACGATCGGCTCAATAGATGAAGGAAAAGCATTTGACAAAATCCAATATCCACTTATGATAAAAATTCTTGACAAAATGGATATAGAACTAAAGTACCTCAATGTAATAAAGACCATAGATGAAAAGCTGCAGCTAACATCATACTCAATGCTGAATCACTGAAAGTTTTTCTCCAAGTGCAGGAACAAGACAAGGATGTCCACGCTCACCACTTTTATTCAGCATGTTATTGGAAGTCCTAGACAAAGCAATTTAGGCAAGAAAAAGAAAGAAAATGCATCCAAATTGGAAAGAAAGAAAAACTGTCACTCCTCACACATGACTTGATACTGTATATAGAAAACTGTAAAGACTTAACTATATACCTCTTAGAGCTAATAAATGAATTCAGTAAATTTGCAGAATACAAAATTAACATACAGAAATTGGTTGTATTTCTATAAACCTAACAAATTATCAGAAAGATTGCATAAAAAGAATAAAACATCTATGAATAAATTTAACTAAGGAGGTGAAAGACCTGCATTCTTTCACTTATAAGGCATTGATGAAAGAAACTGAAGATGACAGGAAGATATAAAAAGATACGCTGTGCTTCTGGATTGGAAAAATTAATAGTTAAAATATTCATACTGCTGCCAAACCAATCTATGGAATCAACGCAATCCCTATCAAAATACAAATGATATATATCACAGAACTAGAACAAAGAATCCTAAAGTTTATATGGAATCACAAAATACCCCAAATAGCCAAAGCAATCTTGAGAAAGAAGAACAAAACTGGAGGTATGGTCTTTGATTTCAAACTATACTACAAAGCTGTAGTAATCAAAATAGTATGGTATTGGCACAAAAATAGGGACAGAGATCAGTGAAATAGAACAGAGAGTCCAGAAGTAAACCAACACATATATGGTCAATTAATCTATGGCAAAGAAAGCAAAAATATGCAATGGGGAAAAGACAGTCTTCTCAATAACTGGTGTTTGGAAAACTGGTCACCTGCATGAAAGAAAAGAGAAGACAAGACAAGAGAAAAGAAAAAAGAAAAGAAAAGGAAAAGAGAAAAGAAAAGAGAGAAGAAAAGAAAGGGAAAAAAGAAAAGAAAAGAAAAGGAAGGGAAGGGAAGGGGAAGGAAGGAAGAAAAGAAAAAAGAAAGAAAAGAAAGAAAGAAAAAGAAAGGAAGAAAGAAAGAAAAAGAAAAAAGAGAAAGAGAAAGAAAGAAAGAAAGAAAGAAAGAAAGAAAGAAAGAAAGAAAGAAAGAAGAAAGAAAGAAAGAAAGAAGAGAGAGGAAGGAAAGAAGGAAGGGGGGAAAAGAAATGAAACTGGACAACCATCTTACACCTTATATAAAAATGAATTCAAAATGGATTAGACTAAAATGTAGGACCTAATCGCATAAAACTCCAAGAAGAAAACATAGGTAGTTAGCTCTTGGATATTAGTCTTAGCAATAATTTTTGGACCAGTCTCCTCAAGCAAGGGAAACAAAAGCTAAAATAAACAAATGAGACTAGATCAAACTAACAAAATTTTGCACAGCAAAGGAAACCCAGACAAAATAAAAGTGCACTCTATTGAATGGGAGAAGATATTTGCAAATCATATATCCAATAAAAGATTAATATCCAAAATATATAAAGAAGTTATACAACTTGATATATAAAAAACAGTTATAAAATGAGCAAAGGATTTTCATACGCATTTTTTCCAAAGATGGCTTTCCTTGTATAGCCTTCCAAAGAGGGCTAACAGGCACATGAAAAGTTGCTTAACATCATTAATCAGTGGGGAAATGCAAATGAAAACCACAGTGAGATATCACCCCACACCAATCATATTAGCTATTATCAAAAAGATAAAAAAATAATGTGTTGGCAAGGATACAGGGAAAAGGGAACCCTGAAATACTGTTGGTGGGAATCTAAATTGGTGCAGCCATGATGGAAAATAGTATGAAGGCTCCTTATAAAGTTCAAAACAGAACTACTTTACATAAAGGAATTCCATTTCTGGACATTATCTGAAGAAAGTGAAAACACCAATTTCAAGAGATACGTACATCTTTATGTTCACTGCAGTATTATTCACAATAGCCAAGCTATAGAAGCAATCTGTGTCCAACAACAGATCAGTGGACAAGGAAGATGTGGTATATATAGGCAATGGGATATTACTCAGCTATAAAAAAAGAAAGATTCTTGCCATTTGTGACAACATGGACAGAACTAGAGGGTTTTATGCGAAGTGTAATAAGTAGGACAAAGAAAGACAAATACCATATTATTTCACTTATATGTGGAATCTAAAGAAAATGAACAAATAAAACAGAAACAGACTCATCTATACAAGAAACAGACTATTGTTTACTAAAGGGGGAGTTTGGGGGGCAAGCAAAATCGGTGAAGGGGACTAAGAGATACAGATTTCCAGTTATAAAATAAATAAGTTATGAGGACATAATATACAGCATGGGGAATACACTCAACAATACTGTAATAACTTTGTATGGTGACAGATGGGAATTAGACTTATCATGGGGATCATTTCATAATGCAAACATATCAGTATGATGTATATCTGAAACCAATAGGATATTGTACATCAGTTATATTTCAATTTTAAAAAAAGCATCACATGTTTTTATTTAAAAGCAAAAACCAGAAATACATAGACACTAAAGTCACAGAACATCCCTGATGAGAAAGCATTTAATTCTTCCTGTTTGTATATGCAACTCATTAGATTGGGTTATTCATATAAGGAAACAAAATACCTTTCTAATGTAAATTGTGGTTCAAATATTAACACTTTTTTTTCAAAAAAAGTTTTGATTTAGCTTGTGTGTGAGTATAGAAATCTGAATCAGCACTTAGACAAAAGTTTCTTATCTCAATTTTTGTAAATATTGAAACTGCAAATTTTAATCTCTCTCAATAAGAGACTAAATAAAAATCATCTACCTGAGAAGATGCTGATATAAATTTTATTTTATTCATCTTCTTGTTGATAGCATATTGATTTTTATTTTACCATCACAGACGTACAGCAATGTATTATGACAAAATAATTTCCTCCTTCAGCTTCATAAGTGAAGCAGTTGATGCAAAAGCTTCATTTTGCGTGCTTTGCATGTGTATGTGTATGTGTCTGTCTGTGTGTATGTGTGTTTTAACTGGCCGCCCTTATGGCTCCAAAGTAGATGACGATTCAGAATACTCGTAATCTTGTAAAACTAGATACAGCTATTTTAAATGTTTATCGTTAGAACATGCCCAGTAGCAGATGGTGGCATGCCATTTTAGAGCCACCTAGAGGCACAAAAATTGTCCCATGTTTTTCATTTTGGCAGATGCACATGCCCCTTTGGCAAACTTCAGAAAATAACTAAAAGACTTACACCTTCAAAACAGATTGTATGTATAGAGGGACGTATGCAGTTCAACGGGGGTGGTGCAAAAGACGAATTTCAGAGTCAATACAATCAAATATATAGTATAGTTAGCACAAAACTTTGGACATGAAATTAGCTCAACCGCTTTACTATGTATCTGTTCCACTTACAGCATTTTAATAAACCCTATATAATTATTTCCAGAGTAATATTATAATGAATTTTAACAAATTGATGCATGCCAAATAACTTGTCTTAAATGCAAAGTTCAAATTTCTCACAAAACTCAATTCTCAGTGATGGCATTGCTTTTCAAGCAGTCATATTTTAATTTGTCATATTGATACTTAGAGACTCTAATATCCACTCAATTTTAAATCTGATTGTGAAAATAACTTTTAAAAGTAACTAAAGTCATCTGAGATCATTCCTCAGAACTTTCTAAATTTATACCTCTCCTTGACACATTTTTAAAAGCAATGCACTCATACTACTCATCTGCATCTTTTTTTCAGTTCTCTTTTTCTTTTTTAAATTTATTTGAGAGAGAGAGCATGAGCATGGGGAGGGGTAGAGGGAAAGGGAAAAGCAGGCTCCCCCATTTGGGGCTTGATCCTAGGACCCCGAGATCATGACCTGAGAGGAAGGCAGACACTTAGCCAACTGAGCCACCCAGGCCCTGCCAGTTCTCATATTTTTCACTGGAGTAAGAAAACACAAATATTTACCTGAAAGCAACCTTTTCAGTCCCTTTCACTTGGAATGATCTTGATCTTTAATGTCTTATAAGGAGAGGAAAGGGAATCTGTATTTAGTTAAAAACAGTATCTAATATTACTTATTTTAAAAAAAAGCAGATTCCCTGGATAAAGGGAGTAAAAAGGTTTTCTGTAAAGGGTCAGATAGTAAATATTTTGGGCTTTGGGGGCCATTCAGTGTCTGCAGCAACTACTCACCACCACCACCACTGTAGTGCAAATGCAGCCACAGATAATACATAAATGGGCATCACTATCTCCTAATAAAACTCTTTATAGAAACAGGAGAATGAGGTCCAAATTTGGCCTGTGGACTGCAGTTTGCAGACACTTTGCCTAGATTATGTCAGGAGTTCTGGTGGTTTGAGAGATGCACCGGGGAAAGTTAAACCTACTAGATGTGTTAGTATGTGATCTGGAAGCCGGAGAAGAATACGGTTTTGTTTTGTTTTGTTTTTCTGGGAACGGGGGAGGTTATCTTAGTAAGAAAACAAATAGTTTGAGAAGCAAATTTCCAAAAATGATAAAATTCAGGATGAAGGGGATGTATGGCAGGGAGGGTATTTGAAAAAATGTCCCTTTCAAACTGACCTGTATATTTATTGAGTACTTAGCGTTGGCAATCAGAAGCCTTTGAAAATAAATGGTAGTCAGACAGCCAAATTTATATGCTAAGACAGATATAATTTCATAATATATATTTGCATGGTTGTCTTAGGACTGCTCTTTCCTCCTTTGAGCTACTGTGCTATTTAGCATACACGTGCATGTTCTCTCACTCAGCCCAACCTGTGAGTTGTTCCTTTACCTGTCCCTCCTAACTTGACCCTGAGCTTTTAGGACAGAACTCTCTCCTCTTTATCTTGCTATTCCTAGGGCTTATGACAATGTCTTGCCCAGAGTCAGGGATCAATAAACAATTGAATCATATAATGGACTTATATTAAATTAGATACCGTCATGAGTTCAAATAACAGCCCTGGTGGGAGAAAATATATGCTAAGTTATTCATTAGGTTCACCCATCCTATTTCCAGTTTAGCCCCTGGAAAGCCAGTGATTTCCTTTCTCTACTGGCCTCTTGGATCCATAAATGGCTTGGCTTCACTGAGGCCTCCCCTAAGCCCGGCCTTTCCTGGTAAGCTCTAGATTGTCCTAAACACAATTAAAACTCGCTACTTTGACTTATTCCTTGGAGGCCCATTAAATGCCTAACTGGCTAAAATGGAGACTTTAAATGAGAAAGGAATAGAAGAAGAGCATGAAAATTTTAACTTGAATTTTAATCCCTTTCTTTCTTTTATAAAAGTAATAAAATGTATTGCAGCAAATCTAGACATTATGGAAACATGGAAAGGGGAAAATCAAAATCTTCAGGAGTAACTATCGCTGATATTTACAAAGTATTTGCAAAATAAAATCTCAAATTTGATACCACAGCACATGCTGTTTATACCTTATCTCTTTACCTGTCATTGCAGGGCTTTCTCATGTTGTGAGATATTCATTTGCAACCTCATTAAATATCTACATATTTGTGCCTTTATTAAATAAATGATGTAATCTATTGACTGTTTTACTAAGAGGCAATCTTTATTCTGGGCATCGAGTCTACAGCAAGAAATAGATAAGATCCCTTTTCTCACAGATCTTACACTGTAACTGAAGAGACAACAAAGAGAAAAACACATAAGTAAGAGAACTTTGGCTTATAAAAGTGCTGGGCTCATGGTAAAACTGGCTAATATGACAGTGACTAAAAGATGTGAAAGGGTTTGTACTCTTTTGCCTTTATTCTCTTGTGATTTAAAAAAAAAGTATTCATATAAAAAGTTTAAACACCTAGTTACATAAATCTATGTGTAAATTTCTAATTATATCCATAATTCCTAATAATGGAATGACTGGGTCAAAACTATGCATACTTTAAAGACAATATGTATTCCTAAATATCAACTGCAACACTTTTAATAATTTAGGCTTCCAACAACAGATTATAAGATTGTCATCATAATCTACCTGCCAAGAAACAACATATGTGCTTTCAAATATGTAGTGGGGTAAAGTGAAGAAGATATTATTAGCTAATGCACTGCCAAAGTGACAGCCATTACGATAATTCACCTTGCTATACAATGTTTATGTCAAATCCATGGGTAGGACTGAAATCTTTCATAACCAAGATGAGAACTACTAAGATATGAGGTTTGTTGCTACTAGTATTCCTGAATCTCAGATACTTTTTTTGTAATGTGCTATAACTCATATTTTTCAGTACTATTAAAATTTGACAACTTTGGTAACATCAGATACTACTGGCTACTCATTATACTGCATTACAATTGCCAAAAACAACACTGGAATTGCCTTGCAATATGAATAAGAAGTGATATGATTGAAAATATAATCACATACTTTACATGTTCATCCACTTATGTATTATATTTTGGGGTCACTAAGGGAGAAATAAAACACTCTGGATTTTCTGTATAATTTTAATCATAAATGCACTTAGGGAAGATAAGCTAATAGACCTACATTTTATTTTTTTACATTATTTTTTAAAAGAAAACTAGGAGACTTCCAGGGTCATTGTGTCAAGATCCATAACATATGTGAAACATGGAAAAGCACTATTAAATAAACATTATATTTTAAGGAATTGTGTTTCCACATTTTATCAAGCAAAGTGAATTTCAAACTTAAAAAATGTACCAATAAATTTGATCAAAATAGTTGAATATTAACAATTTGATAAAATTTACTATACACTCACACACACACCTGTATCTGCTAAAACTTGAATTGCGAAATTGTTGACTCAAAAGACAATATTAAGTGGATCTTTTTGTGATAAAAATGTTCTAGTGATGAAATCATGTTTATGTTTTACAATTCATGAGGATAGCTTGGTTGGTTTAGATACATATGCTACCACATGTGTTACATATGGTCACAAGAGTTACCTGAAACAGATTTTATGCTACATTTAATCCAATCTCTATTTCACCTCTTCTATAATACATCCAAAGCAGGTCATTCCATTTTGGAGAAACTCTAGCTGTAATTGTGGACTGAAACTATATTTCTTTAGCAACTTGTAGATACGGCCAAACATGGCCTCTGCATATTGGCCCCTTGGTTGTTGATTTCTTCCAAGAAGGCTGAGACTCTTCAGCTCAAAAGCCCTTGGGTGCCAAACTCTTTTCTTTTCTTCCTCTTCCTTTTTTTTTTTTTTTTTTAGCAGAACCAATTGTTTTAAAATTAAAAAAAAGCCGATTTCTAGACATTTAGAGTTGGTCTACTCTGCATACTCTGTGAAACTACATCCAACATCTGCCAGCCATACATAAGATAAGCCAGACATTATAAAGTTTCCAATCTGTTGTTATCCTTTGGAGCTCCGTGACCCAGAAACTCCCCACTGTGCTGCTCAGTGACATCACTTAGACACATAAGCACCATCTTTGATTCTGATCCCCCATTCTCTGGAAATTCCAAGGTCGGGGAGAATAAGACTTAATGTCTTCAGTCTCTGGACAGTCAGTCTCATGCTGTTAGGGACTTAGCACCACGCACACCTGTCAAAGACTGTGTGTGCTACTGCCACCTTGTGGTCTGATCTTTCTCCTTGATCAGGCGCCAAAACTCCCAAAACCCGAGGAGCATGCACCATCTACATAAGTTCATTTAACAATTATTAGCATTCTTATGGCTGTTACCTTTATACTGGTTTGCCCTCTGAAATGTCTTTCCTTCTTATGTGATGGGCCTTCATATATTTCAGAACACAGCTATCCTATATCCTGTGAGCTTTAGTTTCACAGCAAACAATAACTACTTCAAAGCTCATGTACGTAAGAGTTGGACACATTTTATCATTCTAGTTGTCATCTCTGTATAAGTTTTTCTTTGTCGAAATCCCTCTCAGACTGATGCCAAAGACTGACCATTCACCTGCAGTGTTTGTGTCCTGGGAGGGTGAAAGCTGGGACATCTTCTGTATAATTGCACTAACCATTCATTATGCATTATGCCAACAATGAAGTAGGTGCTAATACTATGAAATTAACTGCACTAGGTAATTAAGTCGTGTTGCATTTGGTCCATATTATCTGTTAGTGTTTAGGAAATACAGAGTTGATTTTATCAGTAAAGATCAACATCACAGCAAAAGGGGAGACCTTCCAGATAAAATGGCAACTAAAATAGGCTGTGAATTAACCATCTAATAATTCCCAAGCCTGAGGGAGAATGATGGAGCTCAGAAACTTCCATAAATACTCTAAGAAACTCACAGAAGGTTACCAGACCCTGGATGAGTTTTGGGGAGACAGAAAATGACAGCTAAACACAGAAAAATCCTTGTGGATGGAAAAGGCATGGAATAACAAAAATGAACTCATATATTTTCTTTCCTCAATCTAAAAATCTGTGTGGGTATCCTTGCCAGTCCCCTTAGACCATGAGGCTGAAAAACAGCCTAGCTAGGTTGGCACTGTCAGCTGAGTAAAATTATGGATACGGCAATACCCTCTGATACGGAATACTTAACAATTGGTACAGAAACTGGCCCCTGGGGTTTCTTCCTACCCCACCCTAGCAGAAGACAAATTTTGTTAATTACAACCAAAGAAAACCCCACTTACAAAAGGAAATGGCAGAGATTGAGGTAAAGGAATTTTCCAATAAGAGAAGGACTGAATGCTAACGGTGAATTATTATAAAGCCAAATAAATATATTGCTTAGAGTCAACCACCCTTCCCTCCTAAACTTACCAATAAGATTTCAAGCCTGAGCTTCTGTCCATCATCCCTAGGTCCACATTAAATTCCTAAGACTATGAGATCACAAAATAATATCTGAGTAGGGCAGTGCTTATAAAAGAAGATAAAAGACTAGAACACCTATAACGGGTACATCAAAATTAACAGCTTAAAGATTTTTAAAAATGCTAAGTAAGAATAATATAGACCTTCAAGAAGATAAAAGAAAGCATTGGCAACACAATGTTGTGGCAAGTATTCATAAAGAAAAAAACAATTAGAAATACTGAGTATGAAAACACTGAAAGTCAAATGTGTTAAATAGGCTGATAACAGACACAGGCAAAGGATGAACTGCAGAGCTGAAGTGTCAGATAAGATTATAGGAAAGGATCAATATGTAGAAAATTGATATCTTTATATGAATAAAGTTATGTTTAGGTGAAAAAAGTTGACATATACATATTCATTAAAATAATGATTTGTATATTATACTAAAATCTAATATACACAATATTCATATCTAACTTTATGATGAAGAGAGATAAAGAAATTAATGAATGGCATTGAAAGAGAAAAATTAAAATAAGAGAAATCTTGAATTAAGCAATGATGATAACATGCCATGAACTAAAGAGCTTGATTAACTCAATTACTGGCACTAGAGTTCAAAATGCATAAAAGTGATGAGGTTCAGTTGCTGAAGGTCAACACACATTATTTTCTTTCTAAATCCAAGGAACACTATTGGAAATTAGGAAATCTCCTGAAACAAAGATGTGGTGTGTTTTCAGAGAACTACAAGTATCCTTTACTTTTGCTTTATTTATATGCTTTTTTATTGATATTTATTTTCAAGTTTATTATAGTCACAGTAAGTCACTGTAAAGAAAATTTTATATTTTCCAATAAAATGTGAACATTAGTTTTTCTAGAAGATCATTCTTAAAATGATGTAGGACTTGGCACAAGATGAGGCATCTTTTCCTTTTTGATACTAGTCTTTACTTCTAGTTAAAGACTTCTGTTAGCTCTTCAAAATTCCTCTCCTTAATATTCACAATGGCCAGCCAACTAGTCAGAAACCTATGATTTACAGACCTGTACCCCTGGGGCAAAGAATACAAAAAAAAAAAAAGACTAGAAATACATGTAAGTTTCCTCTGTCACTTCATCCATGATACAGAAAAAATAAAGGCCTAGATTTGCTGCTTTAAAAAAAAATAATGATTGTGCCTCTTAGTATATTAACCACTATTTTGCCTCTACAGCTTTATGAGGCTGATAAGTTTCTATCCATCCACATCTACTCTTCTCCCTACTATCGCAATTATATAATTCATTTGCTTAGCCAATCAATCAATCAATCAATAAAACTATGGAGTTTGGATAAAATATTGCATAGTTAGCATCTTAAATTTAGTGCACCTGAAAATATGTCTTTAGTAGAAAAATGTTTAGTGCAGCATTGTTCAAAGTAGCAAGAAAATAAGAAACAACAAATATGTGCATCAATCGATGATAATTGAGTAAAATCATAATTCTGCCTAAGTATTAGAAATAATAAATATTCTATATTATTGCAAATTATTATGAAGTGATGTCCATGTCATTTTATTAGTGAAAAGGGTAAGGGAGAAAAATCATATAGAATATGTTTCCATTATGACTCCTTTATTCAAAGTAGAAAGGAAACTCCATAGCCTTGAACTTAAAGACAAGACCAGAGTAAAAGGTATGGTAGGCTAATATTGTTGGAAACGCTGAGAAAGAAAGGATAAATTATAACTATTTCCTTATATACCTCTGCTTTACTTGAGACATTACAAGGAACATGTGCTACTTAAGAAAATTTTTAAAAAGATATTTATGACAAAAATATATGCATAGTTGTATGATATCTAAATCTAGTCAAACATATAACAACTTTTGGCACTACTGAGAAGGAAAACTATTCTCATCCTGATCTTATTTGTACGTGCATTCAGTCTTGAGTGATTTTTTTTTTTTTGGTTGTTTTGAAAGGTAGGAGCAAAGAAAAGCAAGAAAAGGAAACTAGATAACCTTCAAACATTTGGGACCTGCTATGAGGGCATACTCATTTAGAAAATTCACTCTGTGGAGTTTAATAACATCCATTTCACAAACCACAGAGTTTTCCTATCCTACAAATCAATTTTATTCTATTACATTGGTGAATTAGTTTCTTTTTGTGAATCGGTTGTTCCACTTTAACTGTTGGCCTTCTAATAAAGGGGAAAGACATGTATTAGGAGTACAGAAAATAGTCAAGATAATAGCCCAGCAATACTTGTTACTTATCACCTAACCTCTTCTTTTCAAATTTCCCTATGCCTCAGTGACTGCAAGTAGTCACCACTGACTTAGCTATGACAAACCTAGCCACCGCCCCTATTCTTTCAAAAAGGGTTTGTTAGGGATATAACGATGAGCAGTTCTATTGAGACTGTCATCCATTTCCCTGTAATCTCATGCAAAGACTTTGAAATCCAAACTAGGTATCACCATTCTTGTTATACTAAGTCCTAGGAGAACTGAATCTGATGACTGTTAACAATTCTTTCCCTTCTTTAAAAATAATGATCATTATGAAATTTTAAAAAGAAAATAAATCAAAAAGTTGAAATAAATGCCCTCTGTGAATATATGTGTATTTGTATAAGTAAAATAGAGTAAACTTCTACGCTTGTATCTTGGAGTACTCATATTTATTAGTGCATGCATATGCAGGATATATAAATATAAATATATAAATATTGATATATTTGTGTATGTGTGTAACATGTGTGTATGTATGCACACACAAAGAGACATTCTTGAAATTACTTAAAGAATTTTCTTTTTTCAAAATCGGAATGCTATCTTTTCACATATACTTTGTGAATTAAAATATATATAATGTTTGGTGCAAATAGGTTTTCAGTTTTAGTTTTAATAATAATATATCATATGTATAAATATATTTCCTATACTTTAATACAACATTTGAAGCAATTATAGGACCAATAATTTATTCTAAACTAGGTAAAATGCTTATAAACAGACACTAAGTTAAAAAGCAGTTCTAAACTTGCCTATATAAACTTATTTTGTTAAGATCTAATTGACATATAACTTTGTGTAAGTTTGAGGTGTACAATGTGATAATTTGATATGCTTATATTGTTAAATAATTACCATGATAAGGTTAGTTAACACATCCATCGCGTCACATAATTTTTTTTTTGTAGTGAGAACATGTAAGTTTAATCTCTTAGCAACTTTCAAGTAATGAATACAGTATTGCTAATTAGAGTCATGCTGAATATTAGACCTCAGAACCTATTTCTTTTATAATTGAAAGTTTGTACCCCTTGATCAATATATCCACCCCTCCCTCCCATCAGTCCCCTGGCAACCATTATTCTACTCTAGGAGTCTAGCTTTTTTAGATTCCGCATATAAGTAAGATCATACAGTATGTCTTTTTCTATCTGACTTATTTCATTTAGCATAATGCCCTCAAGGTCCATCTATGCAGATGGCTACAAATGACAGGATTCCTTCTTTTTTATGGTTGAATAATATTCCATTTTGTATTCCATATTTTCTTTATCCATTTTTCTGTCAATAGACATTTAGGTTCTTTTCACATCTTGGTTATTGTGAATAATGTTGCAATGAACAAGGGGGTGCAAACACCTCTTCAAGATAGTGATTTCAATTCTTCCATATATATATACATATATATATATATATGTATCACATGTATATATATCACATGCATATATATACATGTATACACACACACACCCAGAAGTGGGATTCATGGGTCATACAGTAGTTCGATTTTTAATTTTTTCAGGGGCCTCCACACTGTTTTCCACAGTGGTTATACCACTTTACATTCCCACCAACAATGCTCAAGGGTTCCCTTCTTCCACATCTTCACCAAACACTTGTTGCCTCTTATTATCGTTCTGATAATAGCCATTCTAGCAGGTGTGAGGTGATATTTAATTGTAGTTTTAATGTGCATCTCCCTGATGATTAGTGATGTTGAACACCTTTTCATGTACATGTTGGCTACTTGTACATCAGATCTTTTGGGGGTTTGTTTTTGCTATTGAATCATGTGAGTTCCTTAAATAGCTTGCAAATTAACCTACTATTTGATATGTGGTTATCAAATATATTCTCCCACTCCCTCTTTACTCTGCTGATTGTGTCTTTTGCTGTTCAGAAGCTTTTTAGTTTGATATAGTCCCATTTGTTTATTTTTGCTTTTGCTGTTTTTGCTTTTGGTGTCATATGCAAAACAAAAACAAAAACAAAAACAAAAACAAACAAAAAACAACATTGTGAAAAGTAATGTCAAGGAGCTTTTCCCTGACACTTTCTTCTAGGAGTTTTGGGGTTTGCATATTACATTTAAGCCTTTAATACATTTTGAGTTAATTTTTGTAAGTGGTATAAGGGGCCCAACTTCCTTTTTTTTTTTTAAAGATTTTATTTATTTATTTGTCAGTGAGAGAGAGAGAGAGAGACAGCACAATCAGGCAGAGTGGCAGGGAGAGGCAGGGGGAGAACCAGGCTCCCTGCCGAGCAAGGAGCCCGATGTGGGACTTGATCCCAGGACCCTGGGATCATACCTGAGCTGAAGGCAGCTGGTTAACCAACTGAACCACCCAGGCATCCCCCAACTTCCTTATACTCTATGTGGTTATCCTGTTTTCCCAGCACCACTTGTTGAAGAGACTATACTTTTCCCATTGAGTGTTCTTGACTACCTTGTCAAATATTATTTGACCATATTCCTGAGATGTCTGTTCTGTTCTCTTGATGTATATGCCTATTTTACTCCAGTAACCAGTGTTTAATTACTACGGCTTTGTAGTATTGTTTGAAATCAGTAAGTATCATATCTCTGATTATGTTCTTTTTTTTAAATTTTATTTATTTATTTATTTATTTATTTGACAGAGAGAGATCACAAGTAGGCAGAGAGGCAGGCAGAGAGAGAGAGGAGGAAGCAGGCTCCCTGCTGAGCAGAGAGCCCTATGCAGGACTCAATCCCAGGACCCCGAGATCATGACCTGAGCCGAAGGCAGAGGGTTTAACCCACTGAGCCACCCAGGCATCCTCTGATTATGTTCTTATATCTCAGGACTGCTTTGGTTATTTGGGATCCTTTGTCATTCAACAGAAATTTTAAGGTTCTACTTCCTATTTCTGTAAAAAAAAGCCATTGGAATTTTAATAGGGATTGTACTAAATCTATAAATGGTTTTGTGTATTATGGACATTTTCACAATATCAATTCTTCTGATCAAAAAACATAAATGTCTTCTCATTTATTTGTGTCTTCTTCAATTTCTTTCATCAATATCCTATAGTTTTTAGGGCACAGATCTTTCACTTTCTTGGTTAAATTTATTCCTTTTTAAAAGATGCTATTTATTTGAGAGAGAAATAGAGTGAGAGAGAGGGAGCGATCACGAGCAGTGGGGAGAGGTAGAGAGAGAAGCAGACTCCCCACTGAGCAGGGAGCCCAATGTGACACTCTACCTAGGACCACGGGATCATGACCTAAGCTGAAGGCAGACACTTAAGTGGCTGAGCCACCCAGGTGCCTAGTTAAATTTATTCCTAAGTACTTCATTGTTTTAGATGCTATTGTGAATCCGATTGTTTTCTCTATTTACCTTTCAAATATTTCATCGTTAGAGTATAGAAATGCAATTGATTTTTGTATGTTAATCTGTATCTGGAAACTTTACTGAATTTGTTTATTAGTCTCAACAGTTTTTCGTGGAGTATTTAGCTTTTACTGTCTATAAGATCATGCCTTCTTCAAACAAACATTTTCACTTTTTATTTTCTAATCTGGATGCCTTTTAATTTCTTTTTCTTGCTTAATTATTCTGGCTAGGACTTCCAATATTATGCCAAATATGAGTGAGGCGAGTACGCAACCTTGTTTCCAATTTTGGAGGAAAAACTTCCAGTGTTTCATCACCCAGTATGATGTTATCTGTGGGTTTGCCATCTATGGCTTCAATTATGTTGAGGTATGTTCTGTCTCTACTCAATTTGTTATGGTATTTCATATCATGCAAGTTTGTTGAATATTGTCAAAAGACTTTTCTGCATCTATTTAAAGGATCATATGATTTTATCTTTCTATTAATGTGGTGTATTGGGGTACCTGAGTGGCTCAGTAGGTTAAGCGAGTGCTTTTGGCTCAGGTCATGATCCTGGAGTCCCAGGATCGAGTCCCGCATTGTGCTCTCCACCCTGCAGGGAGTTGCTTCTCCCTCTTACCCTCCTCCCCTCTCATGCTCTCTCTTGCTCATTCTCTCTCTCTGTCAAATAAATCAATAAAACCTTTTTTTTAAATGTGGTGTATTACATTTACTGATTTGCAAATGATAAGTCATTCTTTTATTGCAGAGATAAATTCCACTTGATCATGTTTCATAATTCTTTTAATGTGCTGTTGAATTCAATTTACTTGAATTTCATTGAGAATTTTTCATCTATATTTTCCTTGTAGTGCCTATATTGACTTTGGTATCAGAGTAATGAGTGAACTTGTAAAATGAATTTGATAGTGCTCCTTTCACTTCAATTTTTTTGGGAGAGTTTGAGAAGGATTGGTATTAATTAGTCTTTAAATGTTTGATAGAATCTGGCTCTGGGCATTTCTTTGCTGGGGGAATGTTGATTACTTCAATTTTTTTTTAGTCATTATTGGTCTGTTCACATTTTCTATTTCTTCATGACTCAGTCTCAGTAGATCGTATGTTTCTAGGAATTTACCAATTTCTTCTAAGTTATCCAATTTGTTGGTATATAAATGTTCATAGTAGCCTCTTATGATCTTTGTATCTCTTCAGTGTCAGTTATAATGCCTCCTCTTTCATTTATAATTTTGTTTATTTGAATCCTCTTTGACTTTTTCTTGGTTAGTGTAGCTGAAGTTTTGTCAGTTTTGCTCATCTTTTAAAAAAACAACTTAGTTTCGTTGTTGGGGTTTTTTTTTCTATTTTCTTTCTAGTCTCTATTTCATTTATTTCTCGTCTGATCTTTATTTCCTTCCTTCTGATAACTTCTGGATTAGTTTTCTTTCTCCTTCTAATTCCTTGAGGTGTGAAGTTAGGTTGTTTAAATGGCATATTTCTTTATTCTTAATGTAGGCATTTATTGCTGTAAACTTCTTTCTAGAATTGTTTTTGCTGCATCCCTTAAGTTTTGGTTGTTGTATTTTTGTTTTTGAATAACTAACATTTGAATACCATTTGACAGTTTATAAAAAGCTTTCACTTCTAGCTTATTTTATTGTTAGGAATATGAAAGTACCCAGTGACTTACTTGTTCTATGTGAATTTTTATTATGAAATCTATCACAGGAATATCATATATTATAACTATTTTGCAAAGTTCAATAGAAAAATATGAAAAAGAGAGACCCAGAAACCTCTTCCTGTCTTCACACTAATCTCTAATTAGCCCTCAGCTTGTATTTTAAAACAAGTACTCTAAGAGCCCTGAACTTTCCTTCTGGAAAATATACCCTGGTTCAGGGTTCAAAATCTACTTACCAAATCTACTTACTATCCATCTTAGCAGCAAGGCTAGCACCACAGTTCAAGACATTGCTCATCTTTCAACTGTTTCTCCCCAAATTGTCTATGAAAATTCTCTATCAAAACCTTCTCTGCTGTGCAGATTTTTGGACCAAACATTGCCAGAATGGCGATCTCTTTCAAATTTCTCCCTCTCTCACTCTAAGCCCTCTTATTTCAAACTTCCATAACAGCCAAAGACAATGACAACAACAATGACATTGTTAAAGTCAGTCATTTGGCCATTTAATCACATATAACGTGTCAGAATGAAAACAATCTTGGAAGTTAAGAGTCAGAATAAAGTTCACTGACAGCAGGCAATGAAAATAGGAAAAGGGGGATGAAAATGAGAAATCATGGGGATATACACTTGTCAGAATTTGAATGTAAACTCAGTGTGCCAAGAGGAGAAAGGATGAGTTTATGTTTTTGTCATTGACCACTGATTCATCTAAGAACACTACAGTGAATGAACAAACATGAAGTTCTACATGTGCCGTAATTTTTTATCATTTAAAAAATAATTTTAAATATTAAACAATAAATTTAAATAATTTTAAATAATTTTTATTTATTTATTTCATTTTTTATTAGTTTCAGGGGTAGAATGTAGTGACTCATCAGTTGCATATAACACCAGTGCTCATTACATCAAGTGCTCTCCTTAATGCTCATCAACCACTTATACCTTCTGCCCCACTCCCCTCCCCTCCAGCAACCGTCAGTTTGTTTTCCAGAGGGACAATGACTCACCATCTCTACTTTATTTCTGTTCACTTTACTTTATTTGTTATAAAATAGCTATTTAATGTCAAGAGGGAAAGGTCTCTATAGAAAAATTGGTAAAGCGTCATAATGACAAATTGCTAATATGAATTTCTAAGAGAGTTGTTCATTGCCACTATATGTAAAATATATATGTAAACAATGTACAAACATACATGTATACAAATATAAATATATGCATATAAAATTTGGATTGTTTCCTACCAAAGCAAATTTTTAGTTACCCTATATGGTAATTTAATTCTGAATTTATAGTGATTTAAGAGCACAAATTCAGGGCGCCTGGGTGGTTCAGTCGGGTTACGCATCTGCCTTCGGCTCAGGACTTGATCCCAAGGTCCTGGGATTGAGCCCCATATAGGTCTCTCTCCTTGGCAGGGAGCCTGCTTCTCCTTCTCCCTCTCTGCCTGCCACTCCCCCTACTTTTGGGCTTGTGCTCTCCCTTTCTCTGTCAAAATAAATAAAATATTTTAAAAAGTAAGAGCACAAATTCTATAAGGAGTAATTATACAGTATGTTGAATAATTTCTATTCATGGGTTAAGATCTTCCTTGTTAATAAAAGATAATAATTAAAAAAAAAACAACCCTGAAACTCCAGAACTAACCCGTAGTTAGTTATTTGCTCAAAGTAAGCAAAAAATAGAGTTTGGGAATTTTGGTGTTTAAACGGCCATTTCTTTCTTTTGATCTAATTTCTAGCATGAGCCAACTTAGGAAAAGAAGTGTTTCATCTGTGAAGTGTCAAGGCAAAGAAAGTAAATTTGAGCATTGCTCCCAAATATCTTTCAGGTTGCAGAAAAGTTTGTAATTAGCTATTCATAGGAAAAGAATGCTTTGTGAGAATTCTATGACACCTTGTGTTAAGGAAGCTTCTTTTAATGGTAACAAGTAGAATCACAAGCTTTAATGTACAGTCCTATGAGATGGGTAGAAAGGAAGGAGGGGAATAGATAAATGACTTTAAAATTTTAAAATAAAAAGATTGATTTTTCTCTTTTTTCTTCAAAGAACGAGAGAATAGTTATATTAATTGGTTGATGTCTATTTTATAGCCTTTAAAAATAGAGGATAATTCATCCTGATTCCATAATTACCAGTTATACAAACAGCATATGACAAGTCTGACAAGCAGGCTTTTTCAACATGGAATAGATATTACAATGGCAAATGTGTTAGATTAATAAATCAAGGTTACACCATTTGATAAATTCTTTCCTTTCTTAATAGGAGGTATTATCTAAGTTCATATGCTAATTTGAAAATGTCTATATGGTGTGTGTTATTGAATATCAAATACTTCACTAAACTTGATTGACTAATAGAAAATATTTTCCAAAACACTCCAAAAAGTACAACTGTATATTTTCTTCTGGATAAGGTTGACTTGGTTCTTGGAGTAGAAGATTGTGTTTTTGCTTATAAGATTATAAAATTAAAAAATAAGAGGCTGATAGGTCACATGAAGGTCGTGTTACCCCCACTACTACAGCATTGCTTTGGACCAAGTATTAAGTTAAAAAGAATCCATCTGAATTCCATAAAACATTAAGCTAAAGGGAAAGGAATTCACAAATCCACATGAGTCATACACACAGATCAAACAAGATGGCTACAATCTTGTATCTGATTCTCAAGGTCTAGGCTAGACAATGTCCTGGAGATGACCCCAGTTGAAACCAGCAGGAAACTATTATCTTTCTCCCATTTTACACTTTAGCCTGGGGTCAGAAAAATCTGAGCTGCTCGATATTTCTATTACATTAATGGCATAATTATCACATAGGGATCAACTTCATGCTGCTAATATAGACATGCTTCTGGAAGCAATTTCTGGCTCTGCTGGGCAAGGCAATCTATCAGGTCATTTGTAACCTCCACAAAACCTAGTGAAAGAGTACAGTCTTTGGACTTCTTGAGCATAAATTTTGGCCCTGTATTTATTTGTAGAGTAACCTTGGCAAATTACCTAACACCTTTAAATCTCGATTGGAGGATAATGGCTTCTATCTGATAGGAAAATAGTGAAGATCTATTAAAAAAAAACAGGGAAACCAGTCATTAGAGTATCTCATGCACAGTAGGCATTTACGTGGAAATAATTACCATCAAAGACCGTATTTTGCTCATTCCTTTTTAATGATGGATGTCATCTTCATATACAAAATAATCAACGTTGAAATAATTTCTCTTCTCAGTTACACTGAATGCTATCTCAAAACACATATAGAAAACACATGTATGAGATGAGGAGTGTTAATAAATAGAAATTGTTCTGAAAATTATCAAAGAAGTGCTGCCGAGCCTGTGATTAGAAAGCTTAGATAGCTATAGATTCCACATGATGGAAGTAAATGAAGAAGTTACTTTCACAAATGTCTCCACAGTTTTAGGTTTCGTGACTTGCTTAGAAGATATATTGGTTATTATGTTCTGTTTCCTTGAGGGAGAAGGTTTGACTTTTTTCTCTATTGTATCCATGAGCATGATTCTTACAAACCACACACCAAAGTGGAACTATTTTGCAAGATTCCAGACCTGCAAACTCTGAAGAAAACAAACAAACCAAACAATAACCAAAAACCCAAACCAGCTTTGTTTCTGAATGGGCAGCATTTTTCACACTCACACACTCCCAACCTTCTGCATGAAGCATATAATCCTTAAGCCAGTGTCTTAAGGCTTGATTTGATTACACATTGGAATTCAGTTTTGAAGCAAAATTCACATACTACTCTTTATTTAATAAATATTTGAAAATACCTAAGTGGTGGTAAGGCCTGCATTGGAATTAACATGCATTTCTGTTAAATATATAATTTCATCTTATTTCTTATGCTCAATCTTTCTAAGCATTGAATTATATCATAAATTACCTTGTTCTGGGACAACTGGGTGGCTCAGTCAGCTGAGAGTGCAATTTTTGGTTTTGGCTCGGGTTGTGATCTCAGGGTTGTGATATCGGGGTCATGAGACTGGGCCCCACACCTGACTCTACAATCCATGCAGAGTACGCTCTAGATTCTTTCCCTCTCCCTCTGCTCCTCCCCACACCCAGTGTGTGTTCTCTCTCTCTCTCTCTCTCTCTCTCTCTCTCTCTCTCTCTCAACCCTTCTCTCCCTCTAAAATAAAATCTTAAAAAAAAGAATCTTCTAAGTCTAGATAGGATGGTCTTAATAACATAAACTATTTTTTCCTCCAAATTTCTTACTGCAATGGTAATGAAATACATGTACACATGATACAAAATCAGGTCCAGAACAGTGGTCATGTTTTTAACATGACTCTATTTAAGAGAAGATCAATTTGGTTTTGGTAGTTCATTGTTATTTCCTGATTTGGAATTATAACTTTTTACCTCTTTAACTAATTTATAAACCCCTAGATGTAGGGGTTTTATATAGGACCTTAAGTACTACAGAGTACATACTATGTATTCAATAAATAGATACTGATTAATTCCTATAAGCCTTTAGTTCACAATAAATTTAGAAGGGATATATGGCTTATTTCTATAATCTATCTGAGTCATAAATCAGTTTGATAGAAAAATCTTTGTATATTCAAACATAAAAAAGAATGAAATCTTTAATATTAAGTGAAGTAAGTCAGTAGAAGAAAGACAAATCCCATATAATTTCCCTCAAATGTGGAGTTTAAGAAACAAAACAAACCACCAAAAGAGAAAGAGAGAGAAAGAAACAAACCAAGAGTTAACTACAGAGAACAAAAAGATGGTTCCAGAGGGAGGTGGCTGGGGATGGGTAAAATAGTTGATGGGGACTAAGGAGTACACTTGTGATGAGCACCAGGTGATGTATGGGATCGTTGTAGACCTGAAACTGATATAACACTGTATGTTAAAACTATACTGGAATTTAAAAAACCAAAAAGCTGGAAAAAAAAGAAGAAAAAGAAAAACATTGTAAAAAGTCACCTACGATATGAAACATGGACAAATGTCCCGAATTTTGAGAACAAGAATCTATTAAAACAATAATCTTCAGGAACATTTCTTCTAGTTCATAGTCTAAATTTAAAAAGAGAGAACTTTTTAATTTCTAAAATGTAAACCATATCTTCACAGTTTTGTTTCCACACATTTCTTCACCTTTTATATAAGTGTTACATTCTTAAGAGCAAAACCTTCCCAGATTTTGCTGCTCATCATACTTTTCTTATTGTGTCACAGATATTCATCAGTTATGCTACTCATGATTAGTAAGTGCCCCATCGAGATATCCTAGTCAGTGATATGATTATCTTATTTTTAAAGATTTTATTTATTTATTTGACACAGAGCGAGAGAGAGATTACAAGTAGGCAGAGAGGCAGGCATAGAGAGAGAGGAGGAAGCAGGCTCCCCGCTGAACAGAGAGCCCGATTGGGGCCTCGATCCCAGGACGCTGAGATCATGACCTGAGCGGAAAGCAGAGGCTTTAACCCACTGAGCCACCCAGGCGCCCAGATATGATTCTCTTGATTCCTTTTTAATCTGCTTTTCCAAACTTCCAGTCAGTTTTCTGAGCTTTCATTTCTGCAATTATTTCTCTGCCTTAATTAACTGGAAGGATTATCAGTTGTTGCAACCAAGATCTCTGACTATACATATGGTGATCTGCTAATGCAATTGATGAGGCTTTTTTACACTTGCCCGAAAAGTCTGATGGGAAAACCGTAAATCTTTTTTGACTTTTTCTTACTACCAATATTTGTGACCTCTGCTTTTCCTCATCCTTTTTCCCAAGCTACGGTCTTGATAATAGACATATTGTCTTTAATTCCACTAGACAAACTGAAATTCCAGTGTGGCTTTATAACATCTTTGAGGTATTTTCCCCCTCCCCTTCCTGTTCACAGGAAGTCTAGATTCAGCTCACCATCGAGGAACCATGTTGTCACAGATTCTCCCCCAAGGGGGTAGTAGAGCAAATCCGTATCACAGTAAAGAGTTACTTCCAATCCAGGAGGTCAGATACGCTCTGTGACTTACCACAAGAGGACTTCATCTCCATCATACAGTTCAGGAAAAGAATAATATTTAAATAATTTTTAAAGACCCCACTATTTTCAAAATGTTCATATATACTTAGACTTAAGCCTAATAAATTCCCTTTTCCTCATTTAGGAATGAAGTTTTTATACAGAAGTTCATTTTTTAGTTATGGAATCTTTGTATTGTAAGTTGTGTGTAGAGGGTGTATGCATGCACTTTAAAATAATACTATGGCATTGAAACATAAAAAGAAACACAACATTTAGAATATGATTTGGTCTGGGGACACCTGGGTGGCTCAAATCGGTCAAGCATCTGCCTTTGGCTCAGGTGATGATCTCAGGCTCCTGGCATCAAGCCCTGCAGTGGGCTCCCTGCTCAGCGGGGAGCCTGCTTCTCCCTCTCCTTTTGCTGCTCCCCCTGCATCTGCTCTTTTGCTCTCTCGCACCCTCTCAAATAAATAAATAAAATCTTAAAGAAAAAAAAGAATATGACTTGGTCTTATAGGAGGTAATGATAATCAACTAAAGTCTTTGGAACAATATTTGTTATTGGCCACACAAGTATATTTCACAGTTTTAAAATGCTTATATTGTTCTTTAATAAACAAGTAAATTTGAAAATAATTTATAGACCTAATGTATAGCTATCATGTTGTATATATCTGAAGGCAAACTTTCTGAGTCATACATATTGGTATCTGATGACAGAATCCTATCATCCTGAGCTCATAACTACCCAGCATTTGAAATACAGATTTAGGAAGAGGCTTGGAGGTAAAGACAAATCCTTTTCTAAAAGCTAATGCATATATCAACAAATATCGTATAAATTTAAGACTAAATTAAAGGTCACTTTCAATGTCAAAAACTACCCAAATCTTGACTTCAGTGCAATAACACTCCTAAGAAAATAACTCTAATAACACACCCACAGCACATGCATATAAAATCTCACCAACGTATCTCATAGGTAATCATCCTTTCAAGGTTTATGTCATTAAATTTTATTTGATGTCACAGTGAAAAAATCAATCATGTATAATATACATATAAAGTGATTTTCAGAACTATTTGAATAGTTTTTTAAAGATAAAATCATGATATTCCAGGTAAGCATTTTCTTAGTCATCCTTATATATGGGGCCCACATATTTGCTGTTCCATGGGAAAATAATTACTTTATTCCCTAAAAACTTCTGTAATTTAGGGTTTTAATTTGAAATTTTCATTCTCTTACATATAATGAAAACGAAATATAAAGTAAAAATCTCTGGGACACCTGGGTGGCTAAGTCAGTTAAGTGTCTGCCTTCAGCTCAGGTCATGATCCTAGGGTCTTGGGATCAAGTCCCACATCAAGCATGCTGCTCTGCAGGGAGCCTGCTTCTCCCTCTGCCTGTTGATCCCCCTGCTTGTGTGTGCTCACTCTCTCTGTCTCTCTGACAAATAATAAATAAAATCTTTTTTAAAAATCCCGAAATCTCAGGTATACACTGGTTTCTTTAAATTACTTTTTCTTAGAACACAAAGTAGGCATTCATAGTATATTATAAGCAAGTGGAAATTGCATTCATTTTACTTATTTCTCAAATACTGATTTTGCATTAACTGAGCACAGTGCTAGCATCTGGGTTTCAGAAATATAGAAATATACTATAAAATATAGTACTTAGTTTCCTGAAGCTCACAGTCAAGCCATGGGGAATCAGAGATGAAAAAAGAAAAATAATAATAATAATAGTAAATATAGCACAAACAGCACAGAGAGAAATGGCTTTCAAAATATTTTAAGTACCCAAAACTCACAGAAATAGCTAACCGTAGAAAATGGGGACATAATTATTTTATCTACCCATTGCCTAAAAGAGCTTTCCAAAGTGTCCATGTCATTCCCAGAAACACATGGCACATTTTGGCACATTCAAGCCTCCACATGTTAGATTTAAAAATCTCGGGCGCCTGGGTGGCTCAGTGGGTTAAAGCCTCTGCTTTCGGCTCAGGTCATGATCTCAGGGTCCTGGGATCGAGGCCCGCGTCGGGCTCCCTGCTCAGCGGGGAGCCTGCTTCCCCGCCTCTCTCTCTGCTTGCCTCTCTGCCTCCTTGTGATCTCTCTCCCTCTGTGAAATAAATAAAATCTTAAAAAAAAAAAAATCTCTAGGAATGTAAAACACTGAAATTCTGGCCAATGCTAATGTCTTAGGACTTCTAAATATTAATCTAACTAATAGTTACAACCAGTTCCTCTATTAAAGATATTAATGATTTTAAGTACTTGAGCTGCATCATTATAATGACTATATTCCCCTTAGTTTAATTTTAACATTTTTAAAAACAAAACTTGACATTTTAAGTCAGCAAGGGAGACTCATTGCAGCACAGAATACATCTATCTGGCCTAAATGCCGTAATTATTGGACAAGACTCTGCCAAGTAAGTTACTCTTTGGGGACTTCGGAGGTACATCACCTTCCAAGACACACGGGGACTATTTAGTGAACTGCTTGACTGATTTATGCAGTAGAATGCTCTGTAATGATAGTCCAAATATCAGTCATTTGAGAAAATTAACAATCCTCCAAAATGCATACCAATCAGCATGGTGGGTCAGCAGAAGGGAAGTGGTTAATTTGGTCAGTGATTGATTAACTCATCCCCTTGGTTTGGGATTTAGATCAATTTGGCTAAAATTTAGAAAAAGGTATTCCTTTCTTCTTATGTGATGAATTTAAGCTCATGACATTATTTTAAAAGATTTATTTATTTATTTAAGAGGGAGATTGTAAGCCTGAGCAGTTTAAGGGGTAGAGAGAAAGGGAGACAACCAGTTAAGCAGGAAGCCCCACTCGGGGCTCAATCCCAGGACCCTGAGATCATGCCCTGAGTCAAAACCAAGAGTCATAGGCTTAACCAACTGAGCCACCCAGGGGCCCCTAAGCTCATGATGCTTTTTAAAATGGAAAAATTTGAAGACTTTTTAAGCCAAACCCTCATTTTATGGATAAAACGATTTACCAAATAGAAGCCACTTGTTTTTCCACAGCTCTTTGTTGTTAAACATGCTTGCTTCTTCTCCCTGAAGCTTACATGACCACTACACACAAACACACCTGAACACATACGTGTTACAGTATATGAGGATGGCAAAATATATATGCATTCTTTTTCCCCCAGAAGTCCAGAGAACTCTGATAATTGCTATGGCTAATTTAATGCATATTTTCCTATGTACCAAGTAGAAATGATTATTATAGACTCCACAATGGGCACACTGCAGAACTAGGTACTTGGAAGGATATAAAGAGGAGCAAGATACATTTCAGGATATGAAAGTCTATAATCTAATGGTGTGCATGTGGAGAGGGGTAAAGGAATTAGACAACTACGTGAATAAGCACATTATAAAGAGCTAGGGAAAAGTACCAGATGTTGTTACATTGCAAAAAGGGATGCACTTTGAGCTGAAACACTCTGATTTCAAATGAATCAAATTTTGAGAAATACCTTGGAGAAGATTAGTAGGGCAATGGTACAGGGTATGTGATGGGCAGTGATGTGAACAAAACAAAACAAAAAGAACAACAAAATCTGGAGATAGAGATTGTATCACTTCCTAATCTAGAGTTTTTTGTTTGTTGGTTTGTTGTTGTTTTCTGTAAGCCCTGGGAACTTAACAGGTATTTGAGAAGAAAAGTGATACCAGTTTTATCCTTAGGAAGATAACTGCCAGCAAAGAGAAAGTAGGGGGACTGGTTTGGGAATAGTTTAGTTAGGAGAAGAGAGAAAGTTACATTCGTATAATTTATTTAAATCTGAAATTGAACAGAAAGACAGCTTCAATTTTTATCTCAGTTAATTTTAATTCTGAAACTAAGATGTAGGTATTTCAGTAGTACTTTATATGTCATGAGTTTATCAGACCATCAACTCCCTAAATAAAACTGTTTCTTTTTAAGAAAGCCATAGCTGGTTTTAAAACATTAAAGGTATTAAAGCATTTTAGCCTGAGAAAAAGGACATTTTAAGAAATGACAGAATACGCTGTTCATTACTTTGCAACTGTAAAGCACCATAATACAACCAAAGGATATTCTCTTATTAACATGAGAAGCAAAGTGATGACTTAGGGCCTCTGAACACTTGAGTCTCCCTCCTTAATCCATGTAAGTCCTCAATTTTACATTTTCTATCAGACCTATAAAATATATTCAGACTCATACATAAAAGATTTCTTAGCAAAGCTATGTAATGCTTATGTAAGTAGATTTCATAAGAAAAAAAGAAAATTCAAATTATATTCTAAGTATTGGTTGTTACAAAGCATTAACTACAAAACTCAAAAATGATGTAAATTCAGATATACTTTGATACAGACTTTCGATTCATGACCATTTTAGAATATTTATATAGCTCTAATACTTCAGTCATAAATGTTCAGCTACCTTTGGTCAGTTTCTTGAAGGGCATTCTACTTTCAAAAGGATATGCCAGCCTTAACAAAACTAACAAATATGTGAATTAATTTCTGTTGGTTAACAGATCTATATAAAATGAAAAATAACTATCTCAAAAATGATTTTTTTTTCATTTCTGAATTACCATGGTCTTCAATCACTTATGATAATGCAATTCCTTTTGTTTTGACTTGTAATGTATGGCTAGCAAACTTGACCTTTCGTTTCCTGCTTATTTATGTAATAGCTAATTCGCTGTTATGTTTCCTTCCATTCTTCCAGCACAAGTAGAATTAAAAAATGACACTGAGTATAAAAAACATTTTATCAAAATATTCAATAGGAATATAATTTTATTGGTGTATCTTTTCAAAATCAAAGTAACCTGCTTGCTATTTCAGGTATATCATCTATAATATATTCTATAGGGGATTCCCATGTAATTATTTCATTGTCTTTTTAAATAGGTCTAAATGCCTATATCTAAGATGAGGGAATACATACATTAATATTTACGAAAAAAAATTTAGAAGAAGTAAAATCATTAGATATAATTTTTTGAAACATATAGCCATTTTGTCTTTTACTATCTGTCTTTAAAGTTTATTTATTTATTTATTAATCCTTACACCCATCGTGAAGCTTGAACTCATGACCCCAAGATCAAGCTCTGCATGCTCTACCAACAGAGCCAGCCAGGGGCCCCTAATCATTTTTTTTTTCCTAATTTGCTATGAGAAGTTCAGCATTTCGGTTTGAAAAAAATAAAAAACCAACTTACTTAAAAAAATTGAAAATTGGGCGCCTGGGTGGCTCAGTGGGTTAAAGCCTCTGCTTTCGGCTCAGGTCATGATCTCAGAGTCCTGGGATTGAGGCCCGCATCGGGCTCCCTGCTCAGAGGGGAGCCTGCTTCCTCCCCCCCTCTGCCTGCCTCTCTGCCTCCTTGTGATCTCTCTCCCTCTGTGAAATAAATAAATAAAAAATCTAAAAAAAAAAAAAATTGAAAATTGAAAAAAATTAGAACTGGTAAGACTGTAAGTAATACTCTGAGTTCAAAGGCTAATGAAATGCAGGAAAGGAGAAAATTAAAGGGAATGCTAGTTGATGCACACTTCAAGTGAATATTTGGTGAGTAAGATGAAGCTGGCTTCATTTTAAAGGTATTCCAGGAATAAAGATCAAGAGATAAAAGTAAAGGCCTACATAAGGAGACCATTTTACTTCTCTGGTAGAATGACTAAACCAAAGCGCTACATCATGAGAATAAAAGATTAACTCAAAATAAGCTGCAAGGAGATGGGGAATATTGCTAGCGAAAACTTATAACGACTATCCTGCTCTGACATGGATTTTCAGCTTGTATATTTACTAACAGAGTGAAAATTAGATAAAATAAAACAAACAACCATACAAAAACTCAGGCTAAGAATCTGCAATATTTCTAAGACACAATCGCCTAGGTAAAGGTTCTAGAAATCTTCTCTGAAGTAATCTCTTCAGTCCTTCAACCTCAAAGAATTCCCATACATAAATTTATAAATAATATGATCTTATGTATTAAAAAAAATCAATGACTAATCTCACAACAGAACAAGCCACTGTAAGTAAGGACAGGCAGAAATAATAAATAGAAGGATGGGAGTTATAAAAATAGACTTCCAATAGTGAAATTATATGATACAAAATAAAATAAAATAAAATAAAATATTGTACATTCCGAAATAAATAAAAGGGAATGAAAATGAGTAAAAAGCAATCAACCATAAAATAAAGCATATTTGAAAAAATATGTAGACTTTTCAGAAGTGAAAAATTTCATATTAATAGGTCAAACCTAATGGCAGATTACTGTTGAGGAGAGAATTGGTGAACTGGAAAATACATCTATAGGAATTACATAAAATATAGCTAAGAAAGAGAAAGAGACGGTAAATATGAAAGGATGTTAAGAGCAATAAAGGCTACACTGATATTATGAAAAAGCTTATTAGAATCACCAGGAGAATAACAGAGAATGGATCAGAAGCATTCTTAAAGAAGATAATAACTGAGACACTTTCATAACTGATAAAATATACTAATCCATAGAATCAGGAAGCCCAAACAAAGGAGGAAAATAAATATAAAGAATTTCACGGGGTGCCTGGGTGGCTCAGTCCTTAAGCTTCTGCCTTTGGCTCAGGTCATGATCCCAGGGTTCTGGGATTGAGCCCCACATCGCATCAGGCTTCCTGCTCAGTGGGAGGCCTGGTTCTCCCTCTCCCACTCCCCCTGCTTGTGTTCCCTCTCTCCGTGTGTCTCTCTCTGTCAAATAAATAAATAAAATCTTTAAAAAAAAAAGAATTTCAAGCTTAGGTACACTAAATTGAAACTGTAGAGCCATCCAAATAAAATTATCTGAAAAGTTCTTTAAAGAATTCAGAGAAAAAAAAACAGATTAATTAGGTAGAAAGACTACAGAATTTAGTGTCCAAACCAGCAAGTTTGGGAGTGAAAGAAATAATATTAATGCTACTTCAACACAACTGGTATTGTCAAGACTGTCACAAGAAAACGTATCTATTGTGATCCCACCTATAAAGAAATGACAAGACAAATAATTTTTCTCCAACAAAAATGAAAACCAAGAGAGTGGATTTCAGTACATGGGAATATATAACTATCAGTCTGAAAGATTATATGAACAAAAAGAAAACAAAATCATTTTAGGACAAAGAAAGCCAAACATCTGTATATCCCCACTAAAAGAAAGTGCTGGCCAATAAGCATTGAACATAGCTTTATATATAAGCAAACAATATAGTATAGTTTATTAAAATAATATAAAATTTAAATATTCGACTAATAAGGTATAAAAGATAAAAGAGTTGATAGTATTTTAAGATATTATTTAAAAATAAATTAAAATTATGCATTAAATTTGGGCATTGGTAAATTAGGTAGGTTGGCATTTTTAAATTTCTAAGATGGCTATTAAAGTTACAGAAATTGTATAATTTTCAATCTAATACAAATTAATCAAGAAAATATATAGAATAGCATAAAATATAGCATATAAACATTAAAATACAATGTACACAAAATAAGAAAGAATAAATCTAAACTTCTCCATACTGAAAATAAATAGAAATGGAAAAAAGAATCCAGTTAGATAAAAACAATGATCAGAATGGACTTTAAAAAAAGTGACTATATGCTATTAACAGATGTTCCTAAAACATTGGAATGAGGGTACCCAGGTGGCAGAGATGGTTAAGTGTCTGATTCTTGATTTCAGCTCAGATCATGATCTCAGGTTTGTCAGGTCAAGCCTCTACGGCATCAGGCTCCATGCTGGGTGTGGAACCTGCTTAAGATTATTTCCCTCTCTCTCTGCCCCTCTCCCCAAAAAATTAAAATTAAAATAAAAAAAAAAATCAAGTTGAAGAAATGTTGAAAGGAAAGTGATGGAAAAGAGTATACTAAGCAGATAATAAAAGCAGTACGAGTATTTCTATATTAATCCTGAACAAATTGGACATAAAGTTCAAAAAAATTATTATTAAGGTTAGTTGATAACTATAAAATGTTGAAAATTTCATCAGAAAGATATAAGTCAAAATTTGCATGTATCAATATAAGCCTTACATAAATTAAAATTGCAAATATAAGCAAAAAGTACAAAGCTACCATTATATTGGTATAATTTCCTATAGTTCTCTCAATAATTAATAGATGGAGCAGATAAAAATATCAATAAAGATGTAGAGGATGATTTGAATAACATACATTTAAACTTGATATAATGTGAATATTAAGCATTGCAGCCAACAACTGAAGAATACACATTATTTTGAAGTCAAAAAACAGAGTGACTTAACTCATGTACAATGAGGCACAAATTCTAAATAAAATATTATCTGACTAAATTAGTTAATATATAAAATTATGGCTAAGTTGGTTTAATCCAAGATTGCTTGACATTAAAAAACAAATTGATATATTTTACTATCTTAACACACTAAAGGAGATAAGAGATGATCATTTCAAGTGATGAAGAGAAAAAACTGAATATAAATCAGCATGCATATTTGATTTCAATAAAAGCAAAGGAATAGAATTAAATTTCTATAATAATCGTTATAGTTAACAAAGAATCTGTTAAAAGTGTTCCCAATAAGATCAGAGACAAGATAGGATCTCTACTTCTATACCAAATGCCTTTAAATTCTAATCAAAGGGGGACCTGGGTGGCTCAGTGGGTTAAACCTCCTCCTTTGGCTCAGGTCATGACCTCAGGGTCCTGGGATCCAGCCTCCAGGCTCTCTGCTCAGCAGGGAGCCTGCTCCTCCTCTCTCTCTGCCTACCTCTCTGCCTACTTGTAATCTCTCTCTCTGTGTGTCAAATAAATAAATAAAATCTTTAAAAATAAATAAATAAATAAATAAATAAATTCTATTCAAAATATCTTACCCATCACAATAAGGAAAGAAAACTAAGAATATATGAATGGAAAGGAAGAAACAAACCTATTACTATTTACAAATGATATTATTATGGCAGAAAATTGAAAGAAACTACATCTTAATGTTCAGAATTTAAAAAAAATAGTTTACCAAGATGACTGGATTTAAAAATGTGTATACAAAAAAATTCATATACTTTTACAGATAAGAAGCAAGGACACCCTTAGTATAAAAAAAAGATCGCTTCATCAAGGCACAAAAAATACTAGCCATAATACAAATCTCTGATAAATTCAACCACCTTGCAGTTAAGAATTGTCCACCAATACCACAAAGGCAGTAAAAAGACAAATCATGGAGTGAGAGAAGATACCTGCAAAAATCTATGTGAACAAAAGAAATGACAAAAGATGATATGGGGGAAGGTCAGAAAAGTGACTTACTTCCCAAAATACCTTGAATACTTAAAATTCAACTACTCTTTCTAGAATCTTTCAGTATACAAAGGTATATGATAGTTTAAGTAATTAGAAATATTTTCATGAGTCAATTCTGCAATGTCACACTAACTAATGAATAAGAGTGTTTAAACCCAAAGCACTCATAAACATCCACTGAAGGAGGAGGGCAGAAATCTAAGGTGCTGAAATGCTGATAACTATGCATACAACTCATAATGTACTTCTCACAAATCAGAGAGGAGTTGCTATGGCTTCTTACTGACATGTTATTATGTTTTAAAAATTGACACCAGACTGTTGGGGAAAAGGAGCTATGGGTAAATGTTGAATACACATAGCTGACTCTATCCATAATTCAACTAAATTTCATTTCCTTAGGAGGAGAGTTTGAATATACATATAATACATATCATATAAAATATATATAATATATAGTACATATTTATATATTTTCCCTAAATCCTTTTACTCTAGCATAATAAAATCCAAGTGTGTGTGTAGATTCATTTCATCACTGGGAATTGAAAATCTCTCATTTGCAAGGAGAATAGGATGTGAAATGGCAGCCATTTTCAGAGTCAAAATTCCTTAGAGAGGAACTAAGAGACACAAAATTTAAGAACTGAAAAAGACCTTTGGGATGATGTCTTCCAATCCCTCATATTACAGAAGCAGAAACCTCATCTGGAAAGATAAGTTACTTACCCAAGGTCACCCCACTAACCAGTGACAAAGGAATAGATTTTGATATGAATCAAAGTATTTCAGTGTGCAAGTTACACAGAAACAACCTGAATTCACATAGAAACCTGACTTCCTGATGCATTTTTTACATAGCTGATTTCAGTAAACATGATTTAGAATGATAACTCCATGGCTACAGTCTAAAAACAGATAGCAGTAGCCTGACAGAGCAAAGTTTCTATTCCAGTTAAGCCAGATAAAAGGATTCATTATTTCAGGATGATGGAAAATAAACAGAATTTTTATTTTCTGTAAAATAAAAAGAATTAAACTTATTCTTCTATAAAACGGTATGTCTCATGAACTTAACCATAAAATAGGAATGAAAACCTCACTGGGTAAAATTTATAAAAAGCATTTATAGACCCTAGTTGTAACCAGAATATTGTTTGTCATGTGTGTATATGGGACATGCTTGATGGTGCCTTTGCTAATTCAAATGCAGACCCAGTCACTGGCCTCAGGGAGCTCAGGCTACTGTGGGACAACAGTCAATCAGTGGTAATAGGTGCTTAAAGCAGAGGTCCAAATGTCTGGGAAAGCTGGAGACAGAGGTCTTTGACCTGTACCCTGGCTTCCCGGGGAACATGGAGAGTAAACTGAATTTTAAAGAAAAGAATGCATTAGCTGGGGTACAGCACAGCAGGAAGAAGTATTCCAGGCCCAGGCAGAGGGAGGTAAATGTGCCTAGATCTCTTGGAACCTGGGAGATCACGAAATAATATGAAGCTGTTACAAAAGGGTAGAAGGTAAACCTACCCTTTGAGAATTTTAGTTTTTATCTTAAGGGCAATATGTAACCATTAATGTGATTAAAACTATGAGATTGTAAGTCAATTGTGCATTTAAAAATAATCACAACCTCTGTAGCCTTAAAAAGTTACTTGCATCTATTTCCTTACCAATAAAATGTTGACAATAAGTAGGACACAGGATATAGAGTATTACATAAAGCTTAGTTAATGAATGTTAATAGTTTTATAGACTATTCTGTAATTTTCACTTCTGAACAAGAATTGTGGGGCGCCTGGGTGGCTCAGTGGGTTAAAGCCTCTGCTTTCTGCTCAGGTCATGATCTCAGGGTCCTGGGATCGAGGCCCGCATCGGGCTCTCTGCTCAGAAGGGAGCCTGCTTCCTCCTCTCCCTGTCTCTCTGCCTGCCTCTCTGCCTACTTGTAATCTCTCTCTCTTGTCAAGTAAATAAATAAAATCTTTAAAAAAAAAAAAGAATTGTGAAGATAATTAAAGCATGGTGTTTAATCCTCTACCCATCTTTACCTATTACCTAGCCCAGGCACCTAGCACAGTAACCTATTCTGGTAAACACTCCAAGGACGTAATTAATTGGCTATTAGTCAACCATTTCATCGGAGTTGAAATTCTGCAATCAAAGTACACAGACAGGTGTGTTTTTGATGTGCAGCATTGCCCTCCCACACTATTTTTTTCTTTTTTAACAGGATTGACAGGTTCTTTAGGCAGTGTTCTGTTCAGTGAAGTAAACAGCTATATAGGCAATTCTTTGAAATGCATACAAAGGACAGTAGCAGCTTGAAGTCAAACTTTTTGTTGGTAGATTGTGTGTTTACTCTAACTCTTTAAAACTGGGTGGTTCCAGGTTGCCAACAATCTTATTTCCTTTCTAGTACTTTGCTGCAGACTCAATTTCCCTGAAAACATGCTGCTATTCTGACAAGAGAACAAGACTTTTATAAGAGTCTACCCTGGGGGCTCAGCTGGTTGAGTATCCAGCTCTGGGTTGCAGCTCACATTACCATCTCAGAGTCCTCAGATCTAGCCCTGCATGGGGCTGCATGCTCAGCCCAGAGTCTGCCTGAGATTCTCTCCCTCTCCTTCTCCCTCCCCCTCTGCCCTTCTCCTGCTCATTCTCTCCCACCCTCACCTTTCTCAAATAAATAAAATCTTAAAAAATAAATAAATAGGAGGGAGCGGCAAGATGGCGGAGGAGTAGGAGACCGATTATCATCAGGTCCCAGGAATTCACCCACAGAGCTATCAAACTATTCTGAACACCTACAAATTCCACCGGAGATCGAAGAGAAAAAGAGCAGCAATTCTAGGAACAGAAAATTGACCACTTTCTGGAAGGTAGGACGTGTGGAGAAGTGAATTTGAGGCAACGGGAGGATAGACCCTGGGGGGGAGGGGCCGGCTGCCGGCAAGGGAGCGAGCAGTGGAGCACAGACTCGGAACTGTTAGAAGTCGGCTCCAAGGAGGGACGTCGCCCCAGAGACCAAGTGGGGGGTGAAGCCCCTGCAGGGACAGTGTGGTCTCATGACCCACGGGGACACAAAAAAGACCAGGGGTGTGTGAGCGCGACCGAGCTCCCAGGTCTCAGAGAGAAGCCGGCGGGAGAGACGGAGCTGAGCTGAGGTGTCTTTCAGCTCGGGGTTACCTTGGGCTGTGATCTGAAGCGCAGCCGGGCCACTGCTCTGTGAGCGGGGACNACCTTCCTCCTCCAGGAGCAGCGGTGCGGGAGCGGCTGCAGGAACCTGCCGGGTTCGGAGATTCTAAACGGGGCTGCACCAGAGACAGAGACGCTCGGTCACAGGCCGGGTGAGCTCGGAGCGCGGCTGGAGACCAGGA
>LNAC01000471.1:1255649-1306461 GCA_002007465.1 Ailurus styani | reverse complement strand
GGCCTGTGACCGAGCGTCTCTGTCTCTGGCGCGGCCCCGTTTAGAATCTCCGAACCGGGCAGATTCCTGCAGCTGCTCCCACGCCGCTGCTTCCGGAGGAGGAAGGTGAGTCTCTCCGGGTCTGCCGCCCGTGGGGTCCCTGCTCACAGATCAGTGGCCCGGCTGCGCTTCAGATCACAGCCCAAGGTAACCCCGAGCTGAGAGACACCTCAGCTCAGCTCCGTCTCTCCCACCGGCTTCTCTCTGAGACCTGGGAGCTCGGTCGCGCTCAGACACCCCTAGTCTTTTTGTGTCCCTGTGGGTCCTGAGAGCACACTGTCCCTGCAGGGGCTTCACCCCCCGCTTGGCCTCTGGGGCGACGTCCCTCAGTGGAGCCGACTTCTAACAGTTCCGAGTCTGTGCTCCACTGCTCGCTCCCTTGCCGGCAGCGGGCCCCTCCCCCCGGGTCTATCTTCCCGTCGCCTCGAATTCACTTCTCCGCACGTCCTACCTTCCAGAAGGCGGTCAATTTTCTGTTCCTAGAATTGCTGCTCTTCTTCTCTTCGATCTCTGGTGGAATTTGTAGGTGTTCAGAATAGTTTGATAGCTCTCTGGGTGAATTCCTGGGACCTGATGATAATCGGTCTCCTACTCCTCCGCCCTCTTGCCGCTCCTCCCTGTCACTTCATTATTGTTTGTTGTGTCCTTCCACCTTTCCCTTTTGAGAAAATATTTCACACTTCATATGCAAAATCAAAGCCATTTCTCATGGATCCTTTAGACTCTGAGACCCCATAATATTCTTTCTTTACTCCTAGACCTCTATGGTCTTAAGCTAAAACTGCTCTCTCCAGAGCTGTTTGAATGTTTATGTAATAACATCTCTTACTTTGAGTTCTGAGTTTTCCAGTTCTGGTCATTCAGAGTCTCCCGTGGTATCTTCCTTCTTCTAGAGCATGTATCTATATCTCTGTCATGTTTTTTTCAATTCTATTCCTTTTGGCTCTGGTGGATTCTGGTAAACTCCTCAGGTCTCTGCCATTTGCCCAGAACCACCAACATTTCATTCTGGATTATTCTTCATTTCAGATGGTTATGTTTCTCATTATTTTTTGACCCTTTTATATCTTCTCTAAATGACATTACCATATTCACTTATTTAGTCATTCAACAGATATTTTGTTTTAAGATTTTATTAATTTATTAGAGAGATAGAGGGCACAAGTAGGTAGAGCAGCAGGCAAAGGGAGAGGGAGAAGCAGGCTTTCCATTGAGCAGGGACCCCGATGCGGGGCTCGATCCCTGGACAACCTGAGCTGAAGGTAGCCGCTTAAACAACTGAGCCACTCATGTGCCCCCAACAGATATTTTTTGAGTCACCACTATGTACCAGAGCTGTTCTGGGTGTTAAATTGAAAACAAACATGATCCAAACCCTTGTGGAATTTTCCATCCAGTTGAAGCATAAAACATTAATCTCACACATCTAGAACTGTTACACTTCCATTACTGAATTTGCATGTGAATTTCAGGGGAAGGAAGTTTTTATTACAAAACTGTCTATACATTTGCAACCCCAAAAAGAATAAAATAATCTTACCTTTTTGCTGGTAGCTTTGGCACAATTTCAAGATCATTTGGCATTTTCCCAACAAAATGAGTCTGTTATCCTCTATAAAAATCTTGTTAATAATTAAAACCACTATTTATGAGGCATTGTGCTTCTTGCCCATTATTGGCATTATATCCTATGATCCTCATAAACATATGAGGAAACAAGCACAAAGAAGGTAAGTCATTTGCCCGAAGTTATTAAGATACTAAGTGAGAAAGTGAGATTTCAAATCCAAGTCCATTTGTTCCCTAGACTTGAGCTCTGTTATCTCTCCTGTTTGCTGGTTTCCATCACTAGTGAAATTAATCAAAAGTCAAACTTGTAAAATTTGTGTTCCCCTTTCTCTTACTAACCATCCAATATTTCTGCTCTATGAAATGTTAGGGAATCTTGGTTTCAAAAGTCAAGATATAACTAAATTCACAAAAACCACTTTTGGGTTTGTTGGTTCTGGTTATGAAAGAGATTATGACTTTTGGGAGACTGGGAAATATTTACTATTAAGTGGAAAATGTCTTTGTGAAAAGATTGACTGCATGTTAGTATTAATATATGATTTTAAACCATTACCTCTACTTAATTGAGAGTCAGCAAACATAACTTACTTTGTTACAAATGAAATTTTTTAAAATGAGAAGAGAGGATTAAAAAATACCATATATTATTTCATCTGAACTATATTATGTATATTTTTCATTTCTTTAATATTCAGTTAATGTAATTCACCCAAAAATAAGAAATGGAGCATCCTAATAAAGGCTCTGTATTTCACTCTGCCCCTATTGAAATTTCAAGTTCCCTTTTTATCCATTGTTTGTATCATTTATAAAAAATATTTTTGTATCCTTCACATTTTTACTAGTAGGAGACTTCTCCTAGATAAATATTGTCCCCCCCCCCAACCCCTGCCAAAGGGAAACCTGGAATAGAAATACTATTATATAAAATCTCATTTATTTTGTTTCTTTGCAATACTTAGTTTTATGTTTTAGAATATAGATTTATGTATTATTTTAAAACATTGGACTGAAAATTAAACAAGATCTCTACCATGCTTTACCATTAATACTGGGCAAATTAATCTTTTGCATGCTTTTGGTCTCTTATGGGATGTCACCAATTCACTGTGACATACCTAACTAGAATCTTCACCTTTTATATTGGGATTATAAACTTTACCCAACTAGAATTTAATTCCAAGGATAAGAACATGTAATACAAAAGGGAATGTATTTTATAATTGCCACTGAAAAAATAAAACAATTTTGACACAGATCTAAAGCAATACCTACCCTTATTTCCTACCTCATAAAATAGACTTTAAACATATTTAGATATTTCAGTACAATGTTTGCTGACTTCCAAGTCAGTTCAGCATTGCTACATTGATCTTTCAGTGGAAATTTTGGCCTTTTGAAATCTTTGTCTCACATGAAAAGCAGTATCTTTAATAGATTCTGCTTTTCTTTTAGGACCAAGTAATTAAATCCTTGATATGCAAATATCATATACTTTAAGATCTATTCAAGTTAACCCTACATTGGCTCATCTTTTAAAAAAAATGTTTTTGCTTTAAAAAATACATTACCATGAATTCTTTGGAAGACAGCCATTATATAAATACAGGGTGTCTTGTTACTATTTATAAAATATTTTTGCCATTTCTTTTAATGGTGGCTGATTTTTCTTCCTGGGGCTATTTTCTCCCATTCTTAAGCAATGCAATCCCATATCCCCTATTCCCATCCCCAACTAATATTTCCTTTTTGCCATCATTTTTCATTATTTATTTCATTGGAATTGATGCTGTTAGTGACAGTGGGTTTTTAAAGAGTTGTATTAAATATTTTTTATTAACATACCATGTATTATTTGCCCCAGGGGTACAGGTATGTGACATCCATCTGGTCCAGTGTGTCATTTAAAGCCTTTATTTCCTTGTTGGTCTTTTGCTTAGATGATCTGTCCATTTCAGTAAGGGGGGGTCTTAAAGTCCCATACTATTATTGTATTATTATTGATGTCTTTCTTTGATTTTGTTATTAATTGGTTAATATAATTGGCTGCTCCCATGTTAGGGGCATAGATATTTAAAATTGTTAGATCTTCTTGTTGGACAGACCCTTTGAGTATGATAGAGTGTCCTTCCTCATATCTTATTGTAGCCTTTGGCTTAAAATCTAATTGTCTGATATAAGGATTGCCACCCCAGCTTTCTTTTCATGTCCATTAGAATGGTAAATTATTTTCCACCCCCTCACGTTAAATCTGGAGGTGTCTTTGGGTATAAAATGAGTTTCTTGTAGACAGCATATCAATGGGTCTTGTTTTTTAATCCATTCTGATACCCCGTATCTTTTGATTGGGGCATATAGCCCGTTTGCGTTCAGGGTAACTATCAAAAGATATGAATTTAGTGCCATTGTATTGCCTGTAAGGTGAATATTACTGTACATTGTCTCTGTTCCTTTCTGGTCTGTTACTTTTAGGCTCTCTCTTTGCTTAGAGGACCCCTTTCAATATTTCCTGTAAGGCTGGTTTGGTGTTTCCAAATTCTTTTAATTTTTGGTTGTCCTGGAAGATTTTTATCTCTCCGTCTATTTTCAATGACAGCCTAGCTGGACTAGTATTCTTGGCTGCATATTTTTCTCATTTTCTCTGAATGTATCATGCCAGTCCTTTCTGGCCTGCCAGGTCTCTGTGGATAGGTCTGCTGCCAATATAATATTTCTACCATTGTATGTTACAGACCTCTTGTCCTGAGCTGCTTTCAGGATTTTCTCTTTATCACTAAGACTTGTAAGTTTTACTATTAGATGATGGGGTGTGGACCTATTTTTATTGATTTTTTTGGGGGGGGTCTCTGTGCCTCCTGGATTTTGGTGCTTGTTCTTGTCACCAAATTAGAGAAATTCTTTACTATAATTTGCTCCAATGTATCTTCTGCCCCCCTCTCTCTTTCTTGTTCTTCTGGGATCCCAATTATTCTAATATTATTTCATCATATGGTATCACTTATCTCTCAAATACTCCCCTTGTGGTCCAGTAGTTGTTTGTCTCTCTTTTGCTCAGTTTCTTTATTCTCCATCATTTGGTCTTGTATATCCTTAATTCTCTCTTTTTCTTCATTTATCCTAGCAGTAAGAGCCTCCATTTTTTATTGAACCTCATTAATAGCTTTTTTGATTTCAACTTGTTTAGATTTTAGTTCTTTTATTTCTCCAAAAGGGATTCTCTGGTATCTTCCATGCTTTTTTTCAAGCCCAGCTAACACCTTGATAATCGTCATTCTGAACTCTAGTTCTGACATATTACTAATGTTTGTATTGATTAGGTCCCTAGCCATCAGTACTACTTCTTGTTCTTTTTTTGTGTGGTGAGTTTTTCCACCTTGTCATTTTATCCAGGTAAGAATAGATGATAGATGAATGAGAGAACAAAATACTAAAAAGGTAGCAATGACTCCAGAAAAATATACACTAACCAAATCAGAAGAGACCCGAAACCAGGGCGAGAAAAAAGGGGGGAGAAAACAAAACAAAAAATTATATATATGGCTGGTGAATTGAACAGAGCAACACACTTGATTTTGGGTATATTTTGATCTGTTAGAAGAAACTACCTCCCAAAATTTTATTTTATTTTATTTTATTTTTTTTTACCTCCCAAAATTTTAAAGAAAGAAAAACTTATGTATATACAAAAATAAGGGTAAACATGATAAATGGGTGGAATATGACTGTAAAGATGACAAAATAGATTCTAAAAGAATTGATAAGAAGTTGATTGAAAAAAGAAAAAAAGAGGAAAGAATGTGATCAGGCTAGAGACTAGAACAAAGCCATGTGCTAGATTTAGGGTATATTTTGATCTATTAAAAGAAATTATATCCCAAAGTTTTAAAGAAAAAAATCCTATATGTATACAAAAAATAAGGTTAAATACAATGAAGGGATAAAATATGACTCTAACAATGAAAATTAAAAAAGATTTTTAAAAAGGTACTGATAAGACAAAATAGTTTAAAAATGTTAATATGGGAAAGAGGAAGAATTTTTAAAAAAGAATAAGAAAAAATAAGATTCAAAAATTTTAGTTTTGAAAGACTAAAGGATCATGGAATAAAAACTATGAATTCTTTGTGTTACCTTCCCCTAGCTCTGGAGTTCCATAATTCTCATTGATCAGTGAACTTGCTCTTGGCTGGATATTCTTGTGGATCTTTTGGGGGAGGGGCCTGTTGCAGTGATTCTCAAATGTTTTTGCCAGAGGTGGAATTGCACAGCCCTTGCCAGGGGTCAGGCTAAGTAATCTGTTCTGGCTGGCTCTCGGTAGCTTTTCTTCCCTAAATGCTTTCCTTACAGCTTTGGAGGACAGGAATGAAAATGGTGGCCTCCTCATCTCCAGCCCTGTAGGAGCGAGAGCTCAGGGCCCCACTCCTTAGTGCGCCCTCAGGGAAAAGCAGTCAATCCTTCTCATCTCCCTGGTCTCTGGGCCGCACTCCAAAGTCACTCCAAAGCCTGTGGCCAACCATTTCTATCTCTGGTGCATGGCCCATTTGGAGTCTCCAAATCCAGCAGATTCCTGCAGCATGCTCCTGCACCACTCCTTTATGAGGAGAAAGAAGGGTTCTTCGGATCTGCCACGTGTGGGTCCCTGCTTGAAGAGCAATGGCCCCTGTGCCTCAGATCACTATTTAAGGTAATCCTGAGCTGTTAGCCCACCCCTGGGCTCTGTCTCTGCAACTGGCTTCCCCGCTCTGATACTTGAGAGCTCTGCCGCCCTCAGACACCCCGTCTTTTTGTGTCCCCGTGGGTCCTGAGACCACACTGTCCCCACAAGGGCTCCACCCCCTTCTTAGCCTCTGGAGCGATGTACCTCAGTGGAGCAGACTTGTAAAAGTTCCAATTTTGTGCTCTCCTACTCTACCGCTTGCCAGCAGCTGGCCCCTCCCCCACACAGTCTATCTTCCTGTCACTTCAGATTCACTTCTCTGCAAGTCCTACCTTCCGGAAAGTGGTCAATTTTCTGTTCCTAGAATTGCTGCTCTTCTTCTCTTCTATCTCCTGTTGAGTTTTAGGTGTTCAGAATGGTTGGCTAACTCTCTGGCTTAACTCTTGATGATATTTTGGTCTCCTACTCCTCTGCCATCTTTAAGAGTTATATTAAATATTTTCGATTGTCTTTACATTTGCCCCTTACTTTTTTTCCTAATATATTTTTGTCTTTTTTTAATATATTGGCTTCCATTTTATTTGGTTAAGGAGATTGATGGGTCATCCATAAAAAGAGAAAATATAGAAGGAAGACATATTTTATACTATAAACCAGTACTTTCAGAACAATTAACAGTACTTTTTCACCAACCATGGTATTGGATGAGACAGGCCAAGAAGAACCAAGGATTAAAGTTGATTTAGGCTGATAAGAGGATGCAGAAAATGAGGGTTTCAGCGAACACAGAGCTCAATAAGAGCATGAGCTACTCTAGAAAGAATATAAATTCTTAAACAATAGAAGGTGGAGTCTAATCTGAAGTCAGAGAAGCTCCTGATAGCAGAAGTGAGTAGATTCCAACTATGGAAATAGAAAATGGCACAAAAGTGGTCAGCAGGAAGGAGAGAGAAGGAAACAGTAGTCTTGGTGACCCAGGGATAACTTCAGCTGTGCCATGTAAATGTATTTTGTCTGTGTAAGGAACACAGCAGGTCATGACCACTGAAACCACTGCAACACTGCCTGCCTACCTTTAGGGCAATCCATTTGAGTGTGAGGAAAGAAGGAATGACAGCTTTTGTTGGCAGCTGCTTTAAAGCAAGGTTTCCCACTTCATTATTATCATTATTACAGTAATTATTGTTGATCGTCCAGAGAGGCTAATCTAAATCTCGTATTTTGGATTATGGCATTTTCTAGCATTCGGTTCAAGATAAACTTTGTTCTCCTCCTATTACCTGACGCCTTCTGAAACCTTTGCAAGAATCCTTGGTCACTAGAACAATTACAAGGGTTTTTGAGACCTTTTTGTCTATTGTCAATTAGTCTTTACTTAGTTAGGAAACCCCCACATTTTCTTTTTCAAAGGTGACAGTGGATCATCCATGCAGTGCTGTTGAGAGAATTTACAAATACTGACATAAGTGTCCATAGTCCCTTATCTGTAATTCAGAGCTTCAAAAAGTTTGGAGGGAAACCCCCCCACACCTTTTTCAATAAGAAAAAAATTAAAAGTATTTTTAGTTCAGGGAGCATATTTATTTTTTTTTAAGATTTTTTTTTATTTCTTTATTTGACACAGAGAGAGAGAGAGAGATCACAAGTAGGCAGAGAGGCAGAGAGAGAGGAGGAAGCAGGCTCCCTGCCGAGCGGAGAGCCCGATGCGGGCCTCGATCCCAGGACCCTGAGATCATGACCTGAGCCGAAAGCAGAGGCTTTAACCCACTGAGCCACCCAGGCGCCCTAGGCAGCATATTTAGACTTGAACTTATTTGGTGGCAAATTCAGAGCTGAATTATATGAGGCTATTAATAGGCTTTGTATTTCCCCTATGTGAATATTCCTGTATTGCACATGTGTTTGATTCTCAGGTGCTGCTCCAGTCCCCTCTGGGAATGTTATATGTAGTATAAATATATAGTATGTATATTTCTTTCTTTGAATTTCTAAAATTCAAAAAAATACATATATATCAATTCTGAAATTTTGTTGGCCCCGAGGATTTTGAGTGACAGATATTGTGACCATTAGTTTTAATCATGTGATCTTGTAGTCACATATTTAGTAACTGTTAACTATGATAGGCCTCATCATCCTGAAGAGACTAATACAGGTTGTCTCTATTCTGTATATCCGTTTTGTCAGTATCTATTTATCACAGAAATGCTGTTTTACATGGTGGCTATGCTTGGTGACATTATGTCCTTTTAACCAAAACATAATATATGTAAGAAATGGTACTAACAGTTCTGTGGGTCTTATGGCAATGTTTCTATGAAGATATTTTTAGAATGTACCTATCTCCTTTACCCTAGCCTGTCCCATCCTCAAGCATGAAAACAGCTGTACTGCAGTATTCACATGACTTCTGAGGCTCATTTATCCCATCGTAGAATGAGAGTGAGAATTCCAAGGCTGAGTCCATTGCTAAACTCTCCTTTGACAGGATGCAGGCTGAGATGAATTGTTTTTTTGTTTATTTTGTTTTGTTTTGCTTCTCATTGCTTCGCTATTGTTTGCATTCTTTTCTTCTGTAGACTCTAGGAACTGCCCTACCTAAATCCTTTTTCATTTATACCATCTATAGTTGTTCTATTTATTTGGAAGTAATGAAACTAGGTTCCCTTCTTTCTTATCTACCCCTTCACTTTATCTTTAATTTTGAATTATCCACTTAACTCTTCTCCAAGTCTCTCAATTTTCCTTTCATAAGGAAGGCTAATAGTTTTTACTCAAAAATACATGATAGATGATGAGAGCTATTAAGTTACTGAGACTGGGTAGAAAGAATATTGGAGTACTACTTCCAAGAAGTTAAAAAAGCTGGAAGCATGGCTTCTTGTCTATCATGACCTTTTGTTTTCCTGCAGATTATTAGTTTATAGGACATTCAGTTTCCTAAGGGATACTTTTCCTGTAAATGATCTTTAAATTTACTCTCTGCTACCCATATACAAGTAATGCGCACATTGGTAGATTGCTTTTAAACAAATATCCTAGAAACCATCCATGCAAACAAACTTCTTTTCTTAGAAAGTAATTACATGGGAGGCTATGCACTTATTTCAGCGCTGTTGCTTTGCTTAACTACTTTTGGAACTCCTTAGGTTGTCTTCACAGTCTGTGCCATTATTTTGAATGTTATCTGTATTATTAGTCACTTTTTGAGAGTTAATTTAGAATTTACAAACAAATGTTTTTCTGAGTAATGTCTATTGAGGAAGATTTTGTGTTTTGTTTGTTTCATTCTTGGTCAAAAACAAGTGAAAACTAAAAAGCAGATTTTGGGGGTCTTTTAAATTGATTCATTTTTACACTAGATCTAGAACAAGAGTTTCAAAGCTATTTGGGACAAGTATGGTTCTATAATCCTATACTTGAATGGAGCAACATTTATTTGGTGTATACATTATTGTATGTTGATTTAAAATATACTCATTATTCTTAGGCTTATTATTGTACAAGTTTATTTAAAATTCAGATGTAGAGATGCCTGGGTGGCTCTGTTGTTAAGCGTCTGCCTTTAAATCAGGTCATGATCCCAGCGTCCTGGGATCAAGCCCCATATCGGCTCCCTGTTCAGCAGGGAGCCTGCCTCTCCCTCTCCAGCTTACCCTGTGCTTGTGTTCCCTTTCTCGCTATCTCTCTCTGTATTTATTTATTTATAAATAAATAAAATATTTAAATAAAAAATAAGTAAATAAAATTAATATATAGACACATATATGGGATCTTTGGGAAATTGAAGCTGTGAGAATTCAGATACAAAAGAAAGGTTTCTTGAAAACCTAGCATGTTTCAATCATTCTTTCATTGTTTTGAGCTGATTAATTTATCTGGAAGAGCAGAAGAGACTGATCTGGAATAACATTTTTATAAGTTCTGTTTATGAAGTACCCACAAAATAACAGGTAATTATTGGTAATTCATTATCCTATTTAATGTTCCTAACAATTCTTAGACATACTTGTTCTCTTTTAAAGATGGAAGAAAGTGAGGTCCAGAAAACTGAAGGCAACCATGCCCTTGATCACATGGCTGATAAGTATCTAAGCCTTCTGAGCTTCTAACATTTTTTTGAAATTGCTCTAAATTCCTTAGACCATGCCTACTGCTATGGGCATGATCCTTTGACCAATTAGAAGTGTATTCTGCTATTTATATGATACAGATATAGTGCCAAGAGATTAATTACAGTATTCATTGTTTGTATTTTAATGGCAGACTTTTTCAGTATGGTATATTGGAGCTCTCCAAATTGCTTGCCTTGGACCAAATGACCCTTCATCGATTTGACTTCTAACTATCTCTCCACCCTCATGGGTAATCCAAATTAACCTACCTCTTTTTTTTTTTTTTTTTTAACATTTTATTTATTTATTTCACAGAAGGAGAGAGATCACAAGGGGGCAGAGAGGCAGACAGAGAGAGGGGGGGAAGCAGGCTCCTCGCTGAGCAGGGAGCCTGATGCGGGCCTCGATCCCAGGACCCTGAGATCATGACCTGAGCCGAAAGCAGAGGCTTTAACCCACTGAGCCACCCAGGCGCCCCTGTCTCTTGACACACCAAATTTATTGCTCCTTTAGGATATTTACACAAGTTGTTTCTTCTGCTTAGAATGTTCTTGCCTTCAGTCTTTCCATGGCTGATTCTTGTTAGTCAGGTCTCAGCTTAAATGTTACCTACTCAGAGAAGTCTTCCCCAGCTACAAACAAAACTAAAGAAATCACTCACGTCACATCACCTTGTGTTAATTCTGTTTATGGCACCTACTACTGTCCAGTATTTTCCTGTTTACATGTTTATTGTCTCTCTTACCAGTAGATTGTAAGCTCCATGACAGCGGAAACTTGAAACAGCCTGGCCAAGAAATTGCTATAGAAATAAATGAATAAATTTGGTCAATAAAGTCGCATAACAGATTATTCAGATTAAAGAAGATGAGGAATAATACATGTTTAGGGATATTAGAACAGTGGTTGCTAAACTAGCTTGCCAAACTAGCCAGCAGCAGCATCACCAGGGAATATGTTAGAAATGTAATTCCAAGGACTTTCCCATGACCTGTTGAAACTCTAGAAGTGGGGCCTTGCAGTCTGTTTTAAACTCTCTAGGTCATGGTTCTGATGCAGAACCACTGAATTAGACATATCTTTTTACCAATCACTTGTCAGAATTACCAGTTTTGTTTTTAAACCAGATTGCCATATTTAAAATGTATTTTTTCCTCTGCATGATTTTATTAGCCATGTATTCTTTTTTAATTTTCACACATGTAGAAATTTCAAAAATGTACAACCCAAATGAGAATCAATATAGCTAATACAGTGAATTGAGGACGTAATTTAGTCTACTTCAGTATCATAAGACTTGGTTTCCAAAAGTAATTTTTTTCCAAAAGTATTTTTTGAATTAAATTTTCCTAGTTTCTAAAGAAGTTTTGGAATGTCCTTGAGTCTGCTTTGAGACCAACTGCAACAAAGAGTAATTAATTAAATTTTTAGTGAGTTGTAGACAAATCTTGATCAAAGATTTAAATTGGCATTCTGGTGATTAGTATAGTCTAGTATCTCCTATAGATCTTTAGAAAGAAAATTCAATACAGAGCCCTATTTGAAACCCACTGCTCTAAAATGAAGGTTTACTCAGGGACTTTAAAGTATTTTCAAAATCTCACTTATCTCTTGAAATATTAATTTGCACCGTCATTTTCACATGTACCCTTTTAAGTAGTATTTAACTACCTTTAGTGGTATGAGTACATAATAAATGTTTCAAAGAAAGAATGAGTCCAGAATGGCATCTGCATTAATATTTTGACATATTGATGTTTTTCCTATCAAGCACAGTGACAAAGCCTTAATTTTTTTTATCTAGAAGAGAATACTGTGAAAACTAACATGTTTAGTTTTCTGAAACTTTAAACATTTTTGAGGAAGAAGAAATACAACTCACGATTGCTGGCCACAAACCAGTTATATACGGGTATTAGAGTTAATAGTTCTAATAGCTATAGAACTATAGAATAGAATCTATAGCTATAGAATCTGCTATTCAGAGAGTAAGATAAGTGACTTGACTCAAGTTTATGTTACTATGCCACAGAAACAGGATTCAAACCTAGGTGTGTCTGATTCCAAAGCAGTGCTTTTTCTACCACACAGTGCTGCCCTATAACTCTAGTGTATAAAAAAAAACAGGTGAATCATCTTAAATCATTATTGGAAGCCAGCAGGGTATAAATAATAAATGAATAAATAAAATTATGGCAAGTGATTGCTCTTTACTCATTAAATGTAGTTAAAAGGTTGACATTACTCCCAGCATATGCCTAATCACTTGAAAATGTTAGATCACAATTAAGAAATCCAGGTTCAGTGACTTTTTTTAACAGGTAAATGTTGTTTGTCATAGAAATGTTCATTTTCAAATTCCTAAAAGAACATAGTGAATATTAAGATAACACTTTTAAATAAATATTTGAAAGTGAACAAATTTTCCCTTAGTCTATTAGTTTAGAAATTAAAACTATAATACTTTTTTATGTTATTTCTACATTAGATCTTGAGGGGAATATAAAATTAAATATAATTACTGGGAAATGATATATAGTTGACTCCCTGTCATACTATTTATTGTTGGTTGCATAATACCTTTAACACATATACAGTCTATATTTAAGTAAAAGTTTGTTGATTTACTTACCACTAAAGTGCTTTAATAATATAGGATGTATTTTAAAGAGATACTTTTATTTGAAGACGAATTTTCAGATGCTTAAAATTTATTCCCCTCTTATACAAGGTGGGAACATTTAATGATTAGATTTAACATTTATAAAGTGTTTCGAGAGTGTGTGGTGTGGTATAAATACAAATTACTTACTATGAGTAATACATGTCTGTATGCATAATTCTCATTTTTAAATTAATTCCATTACTACGAGTTAGGTTCTTTTTGGAGTGTTCTTGCTACCTTCAACAGACTTGAAAAAAAAGAATGTTCTGAATGAAGAAGTAGTTTTAGATGTTATTCAGTGTTTGCAGTGTTAAATGCTAATGGAATCCCTGAGCTTTAAGGCCACCTTAAATGGTCTTATGTTTAGGAGAGTGGAAATCGAGGTACTCTTTTCCTCTTAGAATAGAGAAAAAAGTAATTGAAATACTGCTAAGAGTTAAAAGAGCAAAATTATCAATATTTAATTATCCCAGGACAAATCAGTTTAACATTTACACTTTTCCATTTTCTTTCTTTCTTTGATATGCTTTTGACTATTTAAAAGCAAATTACAAGAGAGCAGAGAAGGAAAAGGAAATTACAGAGAAAGAAAAGGAAATACTGCAGACAGACTATAAACATTTAACCTAGTAATTTGTTAGGAGTTCTGAAAAAATTTGAGGGATAAGTTGCTGAAATAACAAAGCTATAGAATTATGAAGTATTGTTCTTATTTTAGGGCAGTAGTTCTCCATTGCGGGTGATTTTGTCTCACAGGGCATATTTCACAGTGTTTGGAGATATTTTTGATTGTCCTCACCTGAGACAATCAGGATTTTGTTACTGGCAGCTAGTGGGTAGAAGTTAATGACGTTACTAAACATCAAACAGTGCACAGGAGAGCTCCCAACAACAGTTTTCCAGTTTAAAATGTCAATAGTGTTAGGTTGAGAAACCCTGTCTTTGAGATAGACACACCCCCTCTTATTTCAAAAACAGTTGAAATACAGGGTGATACGTGTAAGGCCACACACCTACTAAATGAAGTAGCCAAAACTTGACCTTGGATCTCCTGACCCCAGGCTATTGTGCTTCCCTTGTTTCTCATTGTTCTTAGAATGAAAACTTCAGTTAATTTTGGAGAATTGTGGAGAACAAAAACGAGGAAGAGAATTATCAGTCAAAGCTGTGTCTCCATTTCCATTTCTCTTAAATGTAGCGTAATTGGGTTTATATTTTGTTTTGTTCAGATGTCTTGCTTATAAAATATCTAAAGTGCCTTTTGTTTTGGAATTGGCAGCTTCAGTTTTTTTCTCCATTCAGTGTTAATCAATAGGTATTATCTGTGTTTATTCAGTTCCAGGCATCTAGCAAGGCATACCAAAAAGGCCTAAGAATTTAAAGATGGAATTCTAGGGCGCCTGGGTGGCTCAGTGGGTTAAAGCCTCTGCTTTCGGCTCAGGTCATGATCTCAGGGTCCTGGGATCGAGGCCCGCATCGGGCTCCCTGCTCAGTGGGGAGCCTGCTTCCCCCTCTCTCTCTCTCTGCCTGCCTCTCTGCCTCCTTGTGATCTCTCTCCCTCTGTGAAATAAATAAATAAAATCTTTAAAAATAAATAAATAAATAAAGATGGAATTCTAGCTTTCAGGGAAACTACAGGACACAAGAAAATGAGACCTTTAAAATGTGAGAGAAACTATTCAAAATGTAAGTTGGACAAGGATAGAAACTGTCCTGCATCTAAAATTGTTTGTAGGAAACCTCCTAAATGTCCAAGAATAGGAAATTTTTGGGTATATGTAGTATTTAGATATAAAGGAATATTATGTACTTATTTTAAATGATGTTTCTGATAAATTTGTTATTACAAAGATACATCATGTTAAGTGAAAAAAATTAAAGATACAAAATAGAAGATACAAGATGTAAAATTTATATAGCTGCTTTTAACGAAAAGGCATAGAACTCAGTGGGTTAAACCTCTGCCTTCAGCTCAGGTCACGATCTCAGGGTCCTGGGATGGAGGCCCACATTGGGCTCCCTGCTTAGCGGGGAGCCTGCTTCCTCCTCTTTCTCTGCCTGCCTCTGCCTACTTGTGATCTCTCTGTCCCTGTCAACTAAATAAATAAAATCTTAAAACAAAACAAAACAAAACAAAACAGATAAGCAATAACAAATTGCGTTAAGTAGTAAAGGGGTCCAGTGGGAGTATATTGCTGAAGCCCTGTGTTGTTTCAGTAAGGGTAAGCTAAGCCAAACTTGCTACCAAATTAAACCAGAAATCTCCATAATTTATCATAAAAGGAATTTTTTTTTTCTACTTAAGTCATGTCCAGTTTTTATCAGGTAGCCCTCCACTCTCTTGCAGTAACATGTGGCTTTTCACTCTGGAAAACAGTTTGGAGGTTCCTCAAAAGTCAAAAATAAAACTACCCTATGATCCAATATTTGCATTATTAGGTATTTACTCAAAGAATGAAAAAAAGACTGATTCAAAGGGATACTTGTACCCTGATGTTTATAGCAGCAGTATCCACAATAGCTGAAGTATGGAAACAGCCCAAATGTCCATTGACGGATGAATGGATAAAGAAGACGTGGTATATGTATGCAGTAGAATACTACTTGGCCATAAAAATGAGTGAAATCTGGTCATTTCCAATGACATGGATGGAGCCAGAGAGTATTCTGCTTAGTGAAGTAAGTCAGTCAAAGACAAATACCATATGATTTCACTCATGTGGGATTTAAGAAGCAAAACAAACTAGCATAGGGGAAAAAAAGAGACAGAGAGGCAAACCAAGAAATAGACTCTTAAGTAATAAAGAACAAACTGATGGTTCCCAGAGGGGAGGTGGGTGAGGAGAATGGGTTAAATAGGGAATGAGGACTAAGGAGGGCACCTGTGAGAAGCACCAGCTGTTGTATGGAAATGTTGAATCACAAAATTATACACATGAAACTAATATTTAAAAAATAAATAAACATGGCTTTTTCAGTTGTCATGACAGTGAAAGGGAGAGCTGGAGAATCCCACTGGACATTTTTAAAGACCAGTCCTAAGTGATTTATATCTTTTTCCTCCACATCTTACTGGCCAAAAATCAGCCTTATTCCTCCAACCTAACTAGAAATGTTAGAAAATGCAGAAGAGCATTTGACTATTTGTTGAGCATAAGCTCTGCCACTGGTCTTTACCACAAATTGGACAAGTCAGGAAAGGCTTTCCTAGAAGCTGTGGCATCTAAATTGAGACCTGAAAATTAAGAAGCAGTTAGCTAGACTTATAAAGAGACAGGTTATTTCAGGTAGACGTAATTTTATGCCAATGCCTGGAGTAGAGAGAAGGATGACTCTTTTAAGTACTAGAAATTTAGTCCTTGAATATTGAATATGGGGGAGGGCAAGCAGGGACACCGTCATGAAGGACTTTATAAGCTGTTTCAAGGTATTTTATTCTAAAGGCAATGAAAGCCAATGCAAGGCTTAAAGCATGACAAAGTTTAAGTAATGGGAGTAATGTAACGAACTTTGCATTTTAGAACGATCGTTCTTGTTGCAGTGAGAGTGTGGATTAGAGGAGAGCAAAATTATAGGTGGGAAGCCAATTGAGAAACTCATCTCAGTCCAGTTAAGCAATGATGGTGAACTGTATATGGAAGGGAGAGAAAGAAATAGATTGGGGAGATATTTAAGAGGTATAATTATTGGAGTTTAGTGTTTATTGGTGGGCAATAACGAGGAGTGGATTATATGGGGGATGGGGAGTGATTGGTTCAGCTTGGAACATGTTGAGTTTGAGACATACAAGACATCAAAATGTTTATGTCCAAACAAAAGAGTTGAATACATAGGAATGGTGATCAGAAGAGAGATCTGAGCTGAAGATACAAATTTGGAATTTATCTGCATATAGACCATAACTGAAGCTATAAGAGTAAGTGAGTTTTTATACACCAAATGCATACTGTGAGAAGGGAGGAGGGCCTGTGGCAGAGCCCTACAGATAAGATTTAAGACAGAGGTTCTTACTGTCACAGTACATCTGAAATGGTGAGCTTTCTGAAAACATAGTATTTGTTTTCCACACTCGGGATTGTGATTCAGTTGATCTTGGGTGTGTCCTATTTCAAAAGCTTCCTTGGTGATTTTAATGTACAGCCCAGATTGAGAACATGCATATATAGGATTTGCCAGGGAATGAAGAGAACACGAATGTAACTAATAATCAGTAAGATAGAATAAAAACTATTTGTTGTCTCCACGCCGAAGAAGGAAAAATTTTGAAGAATGAGCTGAGTCAGAATTGCTGAGATGTGATGAAAAATAATGATGAAAAAGTATCATTGGATTTGCCAATATGAGTATGAATTAATGAGTTGAAGTAATGGTAATGGAAGCCTAATTGCTCTAGAAAAGGAGACTTGATATCACCCTCCTTTCATGGAGTTTGATTATGAAAGGGAAGAGGAAAAAAAGCATGGTAGCTAGAGAGAATTCGAGATTGGAGGAGGCTGCTTTTTATAATGGGTGAAACTTAGGCAAGTTTAACTGCTAAGGGCTGTAGAGATATGAACAAATTAGTATCAGAATGGATAAACAGGTAAAGGGAGTAAGACTAGAAAACCACAGCACAGAAAGAGACACACCTTTCTGTTCTAAGAGGAGGGGAGAATTGGAAATACGTCAGTTTTCAGCATTGGTGGCAGAAAATTGAGGGAGCCGAAATCTCATCTCAAGGCAATTATTTTTTTCTGTTAATCAGCACTTCATCTGCTAGGAGTGAGGGAAGACATGTTAAGGGCAGAGTTTTTGAGAAGTGATTAATATTTGAGATGATCACTGTGGAGGAATAGAAAGCTAAATAAGGAAAGCTGATAGGATTATCTGGCATCGTTGGGGCCCAAAGGATGCTGACCAAGGATTTATGGTGGCCACTATCTGTAGAATTTTATATTTTATCATTGTTCTCTCGAAGCACTCAGGACCCAGGTACAATGGAAGGACAGAGGGGAGGGGAATTGAAAATATTGACAGGCAGGTGGTTGAAGTGATGAACAGTGTGATAAAAGCAGGTAGGAAAGGGACTGAAGAGAAAGGACAAAAGTTAGATAGAGAGAAAGCCTCTGAAAGTACGCAGTTTTTAAAAACACACCACCAACGTATATATGTAGTTATAAATTATATGTATTTATCTCTATTCTAATATACTTTATATAAGCTTATATCATCTTGCACATCCTACCTTAGTACTTTCTCCAAGAATCTATATATTGGATTGTAATTAGAAGAGCACGCTGGACATTTGGAAGGTCATGGTCAGAGTAAAATGTCTGAATGTATTATTTTGAGAGGGTATAGGAGTATGACAGCTGGGCATGTCTATGGAAATGGTTGATTGAATTACCAAGAAAAATCAGGAAATGGAAGATAAGTATGGGGTCATTCATGTAGCACACTGAAGTGATTCTGGTTGATTGTAGTATTTGGATAGGAGGGAAAACCTTTGAACCAAGTGGCAGAGAATAAAATGTGAAAGAGATTTTTGAAGAAGAAGTTACACAATAGGTGACAGTAAGGATGAGAGGTAAATATAGGAACCTGGAAAAAAGCATGGGTTTGTACCCCCTGAGAGACTTTTTGTATAGAATATCAGGAGTAGACAATGAATACTGACAGACCTTCCTGACTCAAAAGTAATTATTCACGTCTATTGTAGGTGTTTCATTTTGGTAAACAAGTCCCTCATCTCCTGTTGATAACCCCAGGGAGGGATAAAGCGATTTGTACTCTAGAGTTAATTGTTATAATGAAATCAATACTTAGTTTAAATCAGTATTAAGGAGTACAAGTAAAAACTTATAAGAATTGGAGAGAGTAATTTTAGAATAATTAGTTAAATGTTCTTATTTTCTTTCCAGAAAATTGGAATCCAGCTTACACTTTTGTTGATTCATTAATCCATTTATGTGACGGTTTTTATAATGATATTATTTCATGTACATTGAGGTTTAATTTAATGGAGAGGAAAAAAAGTGAATGAAATCAGTATTGTCTTGAATCCGACCAGGTGTGTGATCCTAAGTATAGAGCACTTATAATGAAAATCTGGGTAAATTAAGAGATTTTGGATTTCTGGAGGTTATCAAAAGTCTAGAGACTAGGGTAACATGAGGAAGTAAGAAGAGCATCAGGAGAGACAAGAACAGAGGGAGAATTGTGTCTGAATTGCAAAATTTTCTAGAACCACAATGGAGATTGTTTTACCTCTGATATTCATCAGACATGATGCCTATGGTATATTTTGGATGCCCTGAATTGGAAAGACTCATTTGGAAAGTTGCTAACTTCGATGTATCTTTCTTCATTTCTATCTAACCTACTGCAGTTTCTCAATATCCACTTCTTCCAATTTTCAAGGTATTCCCTTTCAGTCCATGTGCTTTTACAACAGAGTTGACATAGAAAAGAGCATTAATTCATTCATCAAACTGATATTATTGATCATACAGCACTATTTCATGCTTGGTATGCAGTAGTAAGAACATACATGCTCTCAAGGAGCTTATAGGCCAGTGGGGTAAACAGATAATTAAACTGGAATATGATTATGATAAAATCACTATAATCACACAGAAGACAACCAAACCCATTCCTTAGCAGTTAGATGCATCTTCTGGGAGAATGCGACATTTCATGGGAGACATAAAACCGTTAAAGAGAGTAGGAAATTGCCAAGCGAAGATCAGAGTGAGTGTTGGGTCACTGGGGAGGATAAATGTTCAGGTTCAGGGAGTAGTTAGAGTAGAATGTTCTTTAAGATAAGAGAAAGCAAACAGCCATATACTATGAAAATTAGAACAGATATTTGTTTTCCCTATCCCTAACATCAGTGTAAACAGTGTAAACCTCTACACATAGCCCTCAAATGTCAGGGTCTCAAACTTGTGGTGTAGAAACACCTGTTCCAGTTATCTAATGCTGTATATCAAAATACTCAATGGTACAGAATAACCATTTATTACACTCACAGGTTCTGGATCAGGATTTCAGACAGGACATAGTGGGGATGGTTTGTCTCAGTTCCATGATGTTTGGAATCTCAATTTGGGGACTGGCAGACTGGGAGAGCTAAAATCATCTGCATTATTGTTCATTCACCTAATGGTTGGTTCTGGCTATTGGCTGGGGGATTTAATTCTTCTCCAAAAGGGCCTCTCCATATGGTCTCTCCTCACAGGCTAATTTGAGTTTTCTCATAGCATAGTGACCAAGATCAAGGAGCAAGTATCTCAAGAAGGAAAACTAGATGGAAGCTTTATCCTTTTTATGACCTAGCCTCAGAAATTGCATAGCATGATCTTTATCATAATGTATCTACAGCAGTGGTTGGTCATAAGCCCTTACTCATGTTCAAGGGAAGGGACATAGAACCTACCTCTCAGTGGGAGGAGCGTCAGTCACATTTTAAGAAGAGACTATGGGAAAAGATTGATTAGCATCTTTGGAAAGTACAGTCTTGCACACTCCTCACTTAAGAGTGTTCACAAATAAGAATAACTCTATGTTCCACTGCTCTTGTAACAGTCACTAATTGCCCTTTGTAACTTACTCTTGGTTATTCATCTATGATATCTTTAACATTATTTTTGAGGTATTTTATAAATGTTAGTAGCCCCACCTTGTTCACTTGTACAAAAGCAGAAATAAGGCTAGAAGTGGTACTAAGAAAAATTATATGATTCTATCAGAAACCAAAGATTTTTAATTAAAACAGTGATAAACTATACTGCTGGTATGTTGTCACTTTAGATATATAAATAAATGTAATTAAATGAGCATCCTTTCAGAACCTAGAACAATTCTAGGTATAAAGGAACTTCAGTAGTACTTTATTGTTTTTAAAAGTGCTAGCTAGGTGAGACAGTTCTGAGTTTGGTTTTTTTACCTCATTTCATTGCATTATACTGTTTACTAGCCTCAGTATAATATAAAAAAAAAGAACACTAAACTTCAAAAAAAATGTGTTCTTTTACTAAAAATAGATGTTAAAGTTAAAACTACAACTCATTACATTTGTTTGTTTTTCTTTGGTTGATCCTGACTTTCTCAAGCACATAATTGTTTTATATATGTGTTTGTGTGAGATGTGTGTGTGCCCGCACATGTGCACACATGCATGTGTATATACACAAATATGTTGAATAATCTCTGTGTACGTACATAATAGCCATAAACCCCCAAATAATCCCTTTCTTGTTTCACTTGCCTATCGTAGCCATCCAATGCATCCTCTGATTTAAAATGATCCAGAAGGGGCTCCTGTGTGGCTCAGTTGGTTAAGCGTAGGATTCTTGATTTTGGCTCAGGTCATGATCTCAGGGTTGTGAAATGGAGCCCTGCCTTAGGCTCCGTGATCAACACAGACTCTGTTTGAAATTCTCTTGCCCTCTCCCCCTGCTCTCACTCTTACTCTCTCTCAAATAAATAAATAAATAAAATCTTAAAAGTACAATACAGTACAATACAATGATCCAGGAATGGGTACTTGGGTTGTTCAGTTGGTTAAGTGTGCAACTCTTAATCTCAGGTCAGGTATTGATCTCAGGATTGTGAGTTCAAGCCCTACATTGTGCTCCTCACTCAGTGTGGAGCCTACTTAAAATAAATAAATAAATAGATAGATAGATAGATAGATAGATAGATAGATAAAAATATAAATGAATAAATAAAGTAAGTAACTAAATAAAATGCTCCAAGAAGGTCTGGATTAAATTGGAGGAAAAGGTTTAAAAAATTTTGTCTCTATTTTTTATGTCAAGTTTGCTATTCTAATCCATCCCATCCTCCCTTCCACATCAAAAATACTGCATGAACAAGGTTGAGCTGGGTGTGAATTAAGCAGGATATCACTTTCACTTACCTAGCCAAATTTCAGATAGTCTATGATCTAAAAAACCTTCTGACTAGTCTATTTCAATAAAAATTTGTGGTGTCCACTATTTTTGCTAGGCACTGTACATTTGTTTCCTCACTTAACCCTCAAAACAACTCAAAATAGTATTATTTTCTGTATTTCTCAGTAAAGAAGGCCAAAGGCTGGAAGAAATGAAATATTTTGTCTGTTACATAGCTGTGACATAGTGGTGACAGTAAGATTCTAAGCCAGGTCTGAGTCCAAATACTGTGTTCCTTCATTTTGTTTCAGTACCTTTAGTCTTTCTACATTTCTCAGGTGAATATTACTTTGATTTTGGTTTAATATTTATGTGAATGATCAGAATTATCTTGCTTGTTTTATTCAGCTAGATATGTATATAAATCTGGATTATTTATATAGGGCTTTTGCAGGAGCAGTAGAAGACTTACAAGAGCAAGAACATTGGCCCTACTAGGAGCTCAGTTTGTTCTTCGGCAAATCAGACTTTTAAGGTCTTTTTTATAACCAAAAATTTATACAAAAGAAACTACAAAGAGCATAATTTAATATGTTGAACAAGACCACAACATTCCAGCTCACCAAGAAAAGATAGATGGAAGAATTTAATCAGAACATAAAAAGTTGCCTGTAAGAAAATATAGCATTCTGTGAGAAATCAAACTGTTGCCTTAGAATAAATTCCTCACATATCCATGTAGACAGCATGAAGAAAATAAAAAATACATTATCCACTTGTATTATGTTTTTCTTTATTGTGTCAAGGCCAAACACAACCCCAGCTGTGTTGCTACTTACTGCTTTCTATTATTTTTGCTTTCCATCAGTGTCTTTTTTCCTCTTCAGAGGAACATATATCCCTAACAGTGGGGTTGCATTTCTTACAGAGATCAAAATTATGTAATTGAAAAGATTTCAATCTTGGAAATATTTTCGTATTTAATATAGTGGCTCATGGGTAAATATTACTGGAGTCATAGAAAAGTTAAGATAGAAATAGTGGTATAAAAAACACTCCCTAAAGCCAATCACTCCTGGAAGAAGAGCCAGGACAGTGGCCTTAGTTAAGAGAATCTTTTTAGGAAGCTATGTGACCTATTGATGTTGTGATACATGCTACATGCTGAAGTGGGAAGTTAGTAGATGGATTAGTTTGGAAAGTAAGCCCAATTCAATGAAGTGCCCTTTCTTTGTTTCTGGACCAGAAATATGATCCATTATCCCATCCCAGCACAGATCCCCTGACTTCTTTTTTATCATTTCTAGCTATGCCAGTACATGGAAGAATGAAACAACTTGAGCATTATTCTTAAAATTTCATTATATTTTGGTCAAACATGGATCTCTGAAATTTGATTTCAAAATAACTTTAAAGTATCTTGTCAGAATTAGAATAATTTAAATACATTATATAACTCCTATCATTAAAACCCACTGTTACTATTATTCAATAGTAAATTTAAAATCCTATTTTATATTTTATATATATTACATAACTTTTTTGTATATAATATTTTATATATACACATATATAATATATATAATATATATGAAATAGTAAATTTAAATTTTTAATTATGTAAATATATTATATATTATATAAATATATAATGTTATATATTAAAACAGTAAATTTAAATTCATTATGAAATAATTTTTGTTGCAGGCACCATGCTTGACCAATGTAGTATAACGTATATGTGCATGATGAGGTTGTAGGAAGGAATATGAGGATCAATGACAGCAGGGACCTGAGTTTCCTTCTTCTGAAATGGGCATCCAACTCCTCCCTTTCCCATGGCTAACTCTAATTTCTTCTTTAATACATGGCTTAGAAGTCATCCCTTCATGAAATATTCTCTCTTTATTTTGCATTAAGTGGACTCCTTTGTGAACATTTGTAATACTCTGTGCATACTCAGGTACTTTCTCTCTCTCTCCCTCTCACTGAACTGTAAAATGGTTATAAGCCTTACTGTTTTTCACCGTTTTATCCTCATCAGCTAATCCTGTGCCTGTTACTTAGTAAACACTAACATCTTTGATGAATGAATGCATACGCAAAAAAGTGGATATGAATAGATTTACAGGTATTTTACGAAGCACACATTCATAGAAAATTGTGTTTCAGGGGAAAAAAACATTAACTCATTACCCATGAAACATTGAACTAGTGTGTTTGTTATGCTGCTTCTTCCCATCCTGCAATATTATTTTTGTGTTTTGGATCTTAAGCCTATTGCGCCAAAAAAAATTGCTCTCATTTATATTTTATAACTTAGTAAAATCTTAAGACACAATAGTGACTTTTTCAAAACATGAATTTAAAGTTTTTTCAGCATTCTTAATTTGCAGTTGCATTATTTTGTGGCCAGTTTTCCTCCCAAAGAATATGCCCTTAGTTATTTAGTGGATACAGTAGCAAAATAAGATTTGCCTTACGGTGAAAACTTGACTTTTTGGTGGGTTCTTTGGAATGTATCTATTTTTAAAGGTACAGTTTTCCTGATTTAAATCCAAAGTTAGATAAATAATATAGTATAGTTTTTATAACACTTTAGAGTTTAGAGATTGCCTTCATGTACTTTTTTATGTAATCCTCAAATGTTTGTGAGATAGTGTAATAATTATGAAATAATGGCATATTATAATTAAAGAAACTAAGACTCAGAGATTAACAGCTTGGATTATACAGTTGGGCCTGGAATTTAACTTGTGGGAAGATTTCCTTAGTAGTAGTGATTCAATTTCTTTAGTAGTAATGTTCAGATTTTTCTATTTGAATTTGAATCGTGTCAGTAAGGTATATTTTCCTAGAAATTTGATCATTTCATCTGTTTTCAAATGCACTGGCACAAAGCTGTTTTAATACCTCTTATCATTTAAATGTCATACATATCTGTAGTTATGTAGTTTCTGCTAGTAGCCGTTTCTACATGTGCCTTACTCCTTCCTTTCTTTTTCTCCTTCCTTTTTGTCTTTCCTTTCTTACTATTGCTAAATCTCTCCAGAGGTTTGCAGTTTTATTAGCTTTTCAGAGAGTCACCTTTAAGCTTTGCTGTCAGGTCTTTTTTATTTTTTATTTAATCTGTTTTTCTTAATTATTACTTATCCTTTGCATTCAAAATTTTTTATTGAGATATAATTGATTCTTCTGCTTTTTTAAAGCTTATTTTGTTTCTCTTACCAAACTCATTTTATTAGAATCTCATATCACTAATTTTCATCTTTCTTTTCCATGGTAGGCATGTAGGGCTATAAAATTTTCTTCAGGGGCTCCTGGTGGCTTAGTCGGTTAAGCAACTGCCTGTGACTCAGGTCATGATCTTGGGGTCTTCGACTGAGCCCCGCATCAGGCTCTCTGCTCAGCAATGAGTCTGCTTCTCCCTCTCCCTCTGTGATCATTCTGGCTTTCGCTGTCTCTCAAATAAATAAAATCTTTTAAAAAAATTTCTTCAGTTATTACTTTTGCTATATATACTTTTCATATTAAATTTTGTTATTCTGAATATTTGGAGCTAATTTCCATTTTGAGTTATTTAGAACTATGCTTTTTATTAAATTCTGTCTTTCTCTTACTTTGTTAGAGAATGTGGTTTGTATAATGTCAATCATTCAAAAATTTCTGAACCTTGATTTTGTGGCCTAGTGTGGTGAGGTTTTGAAATGTTCTATTTTGGAAATGTACTTGAAAATAATGTGTATTCCATAATTATTGGTGCCATTTTTTATATATGTCCATTAGATAATGGTAATTGTTCAAATCTTCTATGTTCTTTTATCTTTTATTCAGTTTTAATTTTTAATTTAATTGTATTTACATTCAATTAATTAACATATAGTATATTATTAGTTTCAGAGGTAGAGTTCAGTGATTCATCTGTTGTATCTAACACCCAGGGTTCATTACCTGATGTGCCCTACTTAATCCCCACCACCCAGTTACCTCATCCCCCCATCTTCCTCCCCTGCAGTAACTGTTTGTTTCCTATGGTTAAGAGTCTCTTTTGGCTTGTCTCCCTCTCTGATTTCATTTTGTTTTATTTTTCCCTCCCTCCCTGTCTGCTCCTCTGTTTTGTTTCTTAAATTCTACATATAAGTTGTATCATACGATAATTGTCTTTCTCTGATTCAAATCTTCTATATTCTTATGACATTGTCTTCTTGACCTTTCAATTACTAAGCTATATTAAAAAGCTTCCATTTTGCAGTATTTAGTTCTTGTCAAGTTTTGCTTAAAGTAATTGGAGGTTATGTTATTAGTAACATGTAAGTTGGATATTGTTATGTTGTCCTGGAGAATTAAACTTTTTATCATTTTAAAATGGTCCATTTTATTTTTAGTATTGTTTTTTGCCTCAGAGTACATTTTGGTTGATATTAATATACTTTGTGGTAATGTTTGCTGTTACTATATTTTTCTACTTTGTAATCTTATTTATGTCATATATATATCTTTTTAAAAAAGAGAATGCAGCTAAAAACAAAAAATCCTTAATGCAACCTGACAATTTTATCTTTTAATTGGAACATACAGTCTGTTTACAGTTATTGTAATTACTAATATTTTTGGGTTTATTTTTACCATTTTATTTTGGGTTTTTATTTTCCCACCATTTCTGTTTCTTTTTTTTTTCCCCTTTATTGCCTTTTTATATACTTCATTATGTTGTTCTCTTCATTTTTTTGTTGTTGTTGTTCTGCTAGTTTGGAAGTCATGCTCTCTACTTTTACTTAATTACCCCCAAAATGTTATCAGCTGTCCTTTCAACTTATGTACACATAATTACTCTCTTCTCAAACAAAAAAGAAAAATCTTACAAGAGAACGTTTTAGGGTACCTGGGTGCCTCAGTCAGTTAAGCATCCAACTCTTAGTTTTGGCTCAGGTCATGATCTTAGGGTAGTGGGATCATGTTCTACATCAGGCTCCACACTTAGCAGGGGGTCTGCTTGAGATTCTCTCTCCCTCTGCCCCTCTCCCACACACATGCACCCACTCTCTCCTCTAAAATAAATAAATATTTTTTAAAAAGGAGAGAGATCATTTTAACTCTGTTCACCTTTTCCCAATTTATATTTTTTTATTTTATGTATTATTCCATTTTTAATTCTGTAAGAAATAAGTATCATTGTTTTATAATGTTAATGTGCTCATATTTACCACTTTCCCCCCCTCGCATCATTCCTCTGGCATTTCAGATCTTTCATCTGGAATTATTTTCCTTGTGCTTGAAAGTATATTCAATGAGGATATAAGAATGACAAAGCCTCTCAGTCTTTACCTCTAAATAACCTTATTTCATTCACATTGTTAGAAGAATATTTTTGAGGATAGAATTCTAGGTTACTAGAGAATTTCTTTTAGCCTATAGAAGGTATTATTTCATTGTCTACTGGCTTCTATTTTTTTTTCAAAAATTTAATTATTGGTTTGTCAGTACTTTATAATTTATTTTTTCATTGCTTTTGAAATATTTTCTTTTTTTTTTTTTGTATTTTCTATAGCTTTGCTCTTTCAGTATAGCCTCCACTTCCTTCTCTTTTTGTTAGAACTCCAATTCAGATACATGTTAGATCTTTTCACAGTATTTCCCATGCCTCTTTACCTCTTAGGACTACATTTGACATGATTTTCATTTCTCTATTCCAGTTTTGTAGTTCTCATTTCAGCTATATTAAAATTATTGTCTAACTTACTGATTGATTTTTCCTTTGATATGATTATCATACTTTGCACTTTTATTTTTAAAGATTTGCTCTAGAGAGAGAGAGTGCGAGAGCGTGAGTGAGAGGAGGGGCAGAGGGAGAAAGTCTTCAAGCTGACTCCCTATGAAGTGCAGAACCTGACAATGCAGGCAGGACTCAATCTCAAGGCCCATGAGATCATGACCTAAGCCCAAACCATGAGTCAGATATCTTACTGACTGAGCCACCCTCACGCCCCTTGCTCTGTGTTTTTAAAAGTTCTGTTTTCATTTTTTTTTTCAGAATTTATGTTCTTCTATTGTTAAGTTTTTTTTATTTCTTAAAACAGATTAAGCATATTTATATTGCATGTGTAGTAATTCTAATACCTGGAATTTTGGGGGGGAATGATTCTGGCATGTACTTTTGTTCATTTTAAAATATAGTGCTTTGTTTTTTATGTGTGTGAGTGATTATTTTTAAAATCTTGGACTACTTGTGATCAAAGTGGATTTTTCAGGGTTTACCTTTGTTTCCATCAGATGCCTGAGAACAGTATTAGTATGATACCATTAATATAGGACCACTTTAAATTCTTGGCTTGTGTTTTTATGAAACATAAGAGTAGTGAGTCTTTAGATTGCAGACTTCAGTGAGGGTTAGCTTGTGGTTGCAAATTCTCAGAGATCACTTATTTTTCTCATCTACCCAGTGCCAAAACTCTGTATAGACCATTTCCCTTGCATTTCCTCTGGGTGGGATTGGGGGGATTGGTATGGCATCATGCTTAAGAGAGCATTGTGTCTGGACCCAGACTGTCTGATGCATTTTGGCTCTACTACTAACCACGAACAAATTACTTGACTTTTCTGTGCTTCACAGTCTTGACCTTTTAGAAAAGGTTATAATGGTCCTTTTTAATGGTTTTTGTGAGGATTAAATGAGTTAATATCTTTGAAGCACTTAGAACACAGTAAGTTGTATATGTGTTTGCTATTTTTATCATGATCATCATTATTCTGCCTAGTTTACTCTTACTCTGAGTAGTGCTTTATGGTAGCAGCATGATAGTGGGTCTGCTGTTGAATGCCCTACCTTTTGAGGCCACAAAAATTAATACTCCATTTCAGCTACTTCAGCAAATATTCTCAAGGTAAAAGACAATTTAAGTTCTTGCTTTACTACTCTGAATATCAGTCTTCACTTAATCTTGTCAGAATTCTTTACTTTTTTGTTAGCTCATGGGAATATTTGAGAAATATTTTATGTATTATTTTATTTTAGTTGTTTTAGTTGTTTTCCAGTGGTACTCAGGTTACAGGATATAGAAGTCCATTATACAGCTTGTAAATGGCAAAGCCCGGACTGAAATCCAAAATTTAGTCTAAGCATGTGCTTCAAGAAATAGCTGAACAAAGGGCATAAACAGACACAAATATTTCACATATTCACTATCACTAGTAATTCAAGAAATCTCGATGGAAGTAACCACACAGTGCTACTTTTCTTATCAAGTTAGAAAAGGAAAGAAGGAAAAGGACCAGAGGGAGGGAGAGAGGAAAGGAAGGAAGAAGGAAGAAGGAAACAGAATTTGAAAACCCAAATTAACAAGCATTCAAGAATCTAGATATCTTTATGTCTCTTACTGGTAAGACGTTAATTGCTATAACTCCTATGCAGAGCAATTTGGCAGTGTATATCCAAGTTGTTAAAATATTTATATTGGTGTTTATAAAAAATAATTAAAGTTATATGCAGAGATTTAGCCACAAGGGTGGTCATTACATCACTTTATAGAAAATTAAAATATTGGAAACAGGTGATAGCCTCACAAGAGAATGGATTGAGTTGGGTGTGAGATATCCACATAATAGGATGTTAAATAGCAGTTTTTAAAATTGTCTTTGAGGGGCACCTGGGTAGCTTAGTCAGTTAAGTGTCTCCCTTCGGCTCAGGTCATGATCCCGGGGTCCTGGGATCAAGTCCAGCGTTGGGCTTCCTGCTCAGTGGGGAACTTGCTTCTCCCCCTTCCTCTGCTTGTGCTCTCTCTCTCAAATAAAATCTTAAAAAAATAAAAGGGGGCCTTAGAAATATATTTATCCAGTCAAAAGAAGTTCATGATAATTTGTTGAGAGGAAACTGAGATGTTTGCAAACTAAGATAAGCAATCTAATTTTGTTAAACAATAGAGTATATATAATTGTTATCAATCTCAAAAGTTTAAAAGTAATAGCTCTTGAGAATGAGGTTTTGGTTGACTTTTAACATATTTTCTTTTTATTTGTATTTTCTACAGTGATCTAAACATTATTTAAAATAGATAACATGCCATTAAATAAATTCTTAAATAAGAATGATTTAAAATGCCAGTACTCTAATATAACTATTTTTGCATATGGACTTTTCAATTCTATAATGTTTAGGCACATGCATTAAAACTATTCTGTACATTTATTTTGTGATTTCCCTTTTTCTTTGGCATTTTCTCATTTTTTTCATGTTTCTACATGGCTTTGCAATTATAAATTTGATGACCACATTATACTATATTTCATTAATTACTAAAATGTAATATATTTTCTCCAATTGTTTAAATATTTAGTTTTTTAGCATTTATCTCTTATGACTAGGACATCAACTAAATAATAAAAATGATTATGCTGAAGATAATAATAGCAGCTATAATTTGTTAAGTATTTTTTATTGTTTTGTAAAAGTTATATTAATTCTTAAGACAACCCTGTGAGTTAGGCATTATTATTTTTTACAAAGAATGAAACAGGTTTGAAGAAGCTAAGTAACTCACTGATTACAAAACTAATGAGAGGTTGAGCAAGAATTCAACTTGGATTTGTCTGATTGCTTTTCTGATTTGTCTGAGTTTTTTCTGGTAATATTTCTAAAACTATTCTATAATTGTTAACAGAAATGAAAATTAGTTTGCATTAATTCCTGAATACCCTATTTCAGAATTATTAAGATAAATTATCTTAGAATTATCTTTTAGTTTCCAATGTTGTTATTAAAAAGACTAGTAACTTTCAGATTCTCCTCTTGTACATAGGAGCTCCCCTTTCATACTCTCTGAAGGTTTTGGAATCTTCTCTTTTTCCTCAGTGTTTTATACTTCCTTAATGATTCATCTTGTTGTTTGTTCTGTTTTCATCCTTTGACCTGGGTATTCCACTTGAAATTTCTCATGTTATTTTTTTTAATAGTTTCTTTTCTTTAAATTTTGCTGATGGTATTAAATTTTGCTGTTTCTTCGTCCTTCTGGAACCCCTATTATTTGGATATTGGACCTCTTAGATTCTAATTGTCTTACCTTTTGTTTCCTATTGTTCATTTCTCTTATATTCTACCTTGTGGAAGCAGTCTTAGGTTTTATCTTTAAACCTTTTTATACATTTTTTTTCCATTTCTGTTCTTTATTCTCTGAGAGTTTCTTCATATAGCTTCTGATTATTATTTCCTGGATACAATATGGTTTTTTATTTCTGAGAGGTTTCTTTCTTTTTCTTTTTTTCTTTTTTTTTTTTTTTTTTTTTTTTTTTTTTTAGATTTTATTTATTTATTTGACAGAGAGAGACAGAGAGGGAACATATGCAGGGGGAGCAAGAGAGGGAGAAGCAAGCTTCCCACTGAGCAGGGAGCCTGATGGTGGGGCTTGATCCCAGGACCCTGGGATCATGACCCGAGCCGAAGGCAGACGCTTATTGACTGAGCCACTCTGAGAGGTTTCTATATTTTTTGAAGTTTCTTCTGTTTCCTGAATTGTATCAGTTTCTCTGACTTCTTTGTTTTTCTTTCTGTGGTTTGAATCTTGTTTCTGTTGGCTATATGCAGAGTTTGTTGACTGAAGAGCTTCCCTATGAGTTGAATGAGCACTGAAATGATTTCTTTGTTGGGAGATCACCAAATGTCAGTAATTCAAGGTGTTTATTCTTGGGAAGTTCAGATTATACTCAGGAATTTTCTAGTCTCTTGCCTCTGAGGTAAAAGCCTGGATGAACTCATTCTGGGAGGCAATCGATGGAAAGGAAGTGGTGGTAAAATAAACCTTTACTTAAACCTACTTATTAAACAAGGCACATTAATTCCACTCTCAGCTATTCTGGGTGTCTCACAATGAGACCTCTCTGGTTCAACCTTCTAAACCTTCTAGAGAATAAAATTCCAGTCACCTACTCAAGTAGTCACTTGACTCCAGATTAGGGAAGGAAATTAGTTTATTTGGCATCCTTTTTTAAAAAAACTGTGAGCAGATCCTTACACTTAAAGCCTTCCCTATTAAACACTCATTTAAACACACAATTCTTAAGCTTTTCTGAGGTTCTGCAATAGAATTGCTTTCTCTCCTTTCTTTTTCCCTTCCTCCTCCTCTCCCCGCTCTCTCCCTTCCCTTCTATACCTTTCTTATCCCTTGGGTTATCTTTTTTTTTTAAGATTTTATTTATTTATTTGACAGAGAGAGTTCACAAGGAGACAGAGAGGCAGGCAGAGAGAGACGGGGAAAGCAGGCTCCCCACTGAGCAGAGAGCCCAGTGCGGGACTCGATCCCAGGACCCTGAGATCATGACCTGAGCCAAAGGCAGAGGCTTAACCCACTGAGCCACCCAGGTGCCCAGCCCTTGGGTTATTTTTAATCAATCCAATTTCCAGTTTCCAAAATTGTATTGATATATTTTATCTGTTTTTGTCTTTTTTTATAGTATTATAATTTTCTAAAAATATATTTACTGTTATTTAAATGGTGTTTCAGGAAGAAGTAGAGATGAACACATGTGTAATCCACTAAGTTTAACTAAAAAACTCATTTTATAATATGGCCACCCATTCAAGAATATGACGTTTTCTTCATTTATTTAAAAATCATAATTTAAATCTTCTAATTAAATTTAATGGTTGTCTTCATAAAGATTAAATGTACCTCTCATTAAATTATATTATATATGATGCAGTTTTCCTTATTACTTTGAATCTTTTCTTCCTTTATATTTTCTAGCTAGCTATTACTTGGCGATAGTACTTTAGTATATTTAGCTTATATCTGGAAAATGTACTAAACTCATTAGTTCTATAACTTCTGCACTACTGATTCTTTTAGATTTCATAGCATACAAGCATTTTATCAAAATAGTATTTTGCCTTTTCCTGTTATATTAATTAATTATGTTCCTTTTTCTTTTTTGCATTTGTAAAAATATTCAAAAGCATTTTAAATAATATTGGTAATAATTCATATCCTTATTTCATCCCTCGGAGTAATTTTCTAGTTTTTTAGTTTGGAGGAAATACTTCTAGTAGGGTTCTACTATTGGATATAATATTGATTTCTGTTTTGAAATAACTCATTTTTTTTTAAAGATTTTATTTATTTATTTCAGAGGGAGAGAGATCACAAGGAGGCAGAGAGGCAGGCAGAGAGAGAGAGGGGGAAGCAGGCTCCCCGCTGAGCAGGGAGCCTGATGCGGGCCTCGATCCCAGGACCCTGAGATCATGACCTGAGCCGAAAGCAGAGGCATTAACCCACTGAGCCACCCAGGCGCCCCGAAATAACTCATTATTTTTAAAGTGTTTTTTAGGACAGTCTCAAAAAACCAAGGAGATGTGTCCAAAGGGCACAGAAACCAGCTTTAAAGGGGCTCCCTCTGGAGAAATTTGGGACAATTGGACTATCAAAATAAATAATGATAGAAATGGATTATGACAAAGTGAATTAAAGATAACAATCAATGAGTCCACACTGATACCTAAAATAAATTGGAAGAAGGGTGAATGTAAAGTGCTTCTTTGCAGACAAATGCCAGCTAATAAATGTAGAAAGAATAATAGAAATAGAAATTGCCTTTATTTATAACCATTGTAATAACTGATTCAAGCAACAGTCACCAATTGATGCCAAAATTGAGTAAGACTGCAAACAGGGTATTCACATGGTCTTAGGGTATTGCCTCACAGATTACTTATTAAATAAAAAGAAATAGGTACCTTTAAAATAGAGAAATTTGCAAATATCATCTTAACTAAATTAAACTTCAGAATACCTGTAAAAGATGGTCTGGCATCCGGTATCTCCGAATAGACACTTAAGAAGGAAAAGCTGCCACTTTTGTTATAGTCCTGCTAATAGTGTTTAACCTAAATCTAATCATGAGGAATTAACCAGACACATTCAAATTGAGGAATTCTGAAAAGTGACCTAGACTCTTCCAAAATGTAGGTAATGTGAAAAATTAAACTAGACTGGAGAATTTGCTCTAGGTGAAAACAATGAATATTGATTGAATCCTAATTTGGAAAAAAAGAAGGCAAAAACAATAAAAGGTTAGGATACTTTGGGGACAAATGGCAAAATACAAATATGGATTGTAAATTATATCATATTAAATATCACTGTTTAATGTCCTGAATGTCGTAATTATATGATCACAATTGTGCAGAGACTATGATCGTTCTTAGGAGATACATGCTGAGGTTTATATGGCTCGAGTACCACACTGTATACAACTAACTCTCAAATGTTTCAGCAAAAAAGTACATGTATATATACAGATATGCACACACACACAAGCAGATTCTCAAGACAGAGGAAGTGCAAATGTGGCAAGAGGTTAAAAATCGTTAAACTATGTGAAATGTAATTGGGTGTTCTGTGGGGATACTATTATCGGAACTTTCTTTAAGTTTGAAATTTTACAAACATTAGGAAAAGTAGAATATATTTTGGTAACTTTTGCATATAATGTCAAAAAAATTTAAATTTAACTATCTTATACCTACAACTCCATCACCTTAGTAAGAATTTCTCTAACAATTTGTTTTAGTTCATGTTTTTGCATAAGAAATTGTGCATGTATATGTACACATATGCACTTGTGAGAACCTTTACTGTCTCTACTGAAATCCTATTCCCCAAGGAATTTCCTCAGCATGTCTTTTTTTTTTTAAGATTTTATTTATTTATTTGGCAGAGAGATCACAAGTAAGCTGAGAGGCAGGCAGAGAGAGAGGAGGAAGCAGGCTCCCCGATGCGGGCCTCCTCAATCCCAGGACCCTGAGATAATGACCTGAGCTGAAGGCAGAGGCTTTAACCCACTGAGCCACCCAAGCGCCCAGCATGTCTATCTTTTATTGGAGGTTTTGCTCTGTGATAAATATCCTGAACTAAAATATTCCTTCCTTCTTTAAAAAACTATACTTTTTATTAGCTTTTCTTGAAATATTTTCCAAGATGGCATAAGAAACCTTTGTACCAGATAGCTTCTACTTGGTGCAAAATGAATGTATCTTTGTGACTTTTTCACACATTGCAAAATAAAATCGGCATGAAGAATTGTCACATGAGCCTCTTTGCAATTCATGGTTTCCAGTACTGAATTTAAAAAGAATCTAAAATGCCATTTCTTAACAAATTTACAATTTTAAATGCTTATCATTGAGTCATTATCTATTTTCTCTTTATTTACTTTTTCACCCAATTATACTCATTTTTATTTAAATCTGATTCCTATCGTATTCTATTTATGGCTTGTCAGTCTCATTTGGTCTATTATTATAGTGCTGAACTTGAAGAAAAAATCTTTCAACCAGACTCCAATCTTGGGAGGTCCAGTTCTGCCACTGACTCTCTCTAAACCTCAGTATCTCTTTGGTCATCTGAATGTCTGGGTCTATTTGGTAATCTGCAAACTTCATTAGATGAGATAATGTAGGTAAGAATCACTGATGTTGCTTTTACTCATTGAGTCAGTCATGCCCTCTTTATTGTATGGAGTCTGCAGCTGTTCACTCTCAACCCTTACCTAAAAAACTTGCTTATTTTATTATACAGATCCTCTCCAACTCTAATGCTTGAGGTGAGGTTGGGCTTGAGCAATAGGTGGTACGACTGCAGCTTCTTACATTTTATAATAATTCACTCAATGATCTGGTAATTGGTGCTTCCCTTTTGTGCATAAAGTTTAACTCTTACATAATGGCAAGTACATTGTATTTCATCTGCTGGGAATATTACCTTATAAAACATTTTTTAAAAACTTTTTTATTTATAATACCTACTCTCCAACTTGTACTGTTGATATTTTTAGTATTTACTGTTAACAGCTTCTAATCTTTAATGAAAATGTTAACATCACCAGTTTTGTTAGAGGTTTAGAGAAGCCTAAAATGGAACTGTTTCACTACCTTCCCCTGTTGCAGAAGAATATGAGTAGCTTAAATACACCTTATTCTGTTGTGAACAGCCAATTTTCAGCATGGAAAGGGCTGCCAGGAAAAGTAGGACAGGTTGGGAAAACTGGATTTATAAATGATTCGCCCTCACTTTGCTTTTGTATTTCATTTTTCTTCTATGAATAACCTAAAGATGACTATATACCATATGGTAAACATATCACAACACATGATTTTGATTTTTTCTACTTTTAAGCTAATTTTGTTATTATAAAGTAATATTTATTTCTTTTAGAAGATATAGAAGAGGAAAATAAAGATCACGTATAATTACGCTGTCCAGAATTAATCATTTTGGTTCTTATCCTCTCAGATCTTTCTCTTTAGAGATTTATACTTTTTAAATGATTCATATTGTATATGCCATTTTATTACTTTAATTTTTGCATTAATAGTATATAGTAATCATCTATCCTTGTTACTTAGTTTTCTTCTGCACTATTATTTTATATGGCTGTATGATATTGTTTAGTTGTACCATGAGTTATTTAAACAGCTTCCCACTGCTGGTTTAAATTTTTTATTATACTAGTACTCTGATGTCATTGATGAAATAAATCTTTGGTCACAATTTCTTTTCAATAAAAAAAGTAATAGCTAGATCAAAGAGGATTGAAATTTAACAATTTTTGGTACAATATTGCTCAACTACTTTTTAGAAGTACTCTTTACTAAAATAGCTTAATGTTTTTTAGACAAAATCAATAAGGAAAGTGGCTGGTTTAAATACTGACAACTTTAGATAACTTCTTAGCATGCTTTAAGATGATTGGTTAATGATTTGGAGGTAAGAATAAATTACCACCTGCTATCATTAGGAATAACATATTAGGAATTTCCAAGATAAAATAAAAGTAATACCTATGTGACAGCATTGGACATTTTACTAGTATATAAAAGCTATAACCTTCTCTAGGAAGTGATTTAGTTAATGTAGTTTTTCCTTATTTTTTTTTTCCAATATAGAGGTATTTTTGTTACCCCATTATAAATAATAAAATGTATGTATGCTATTTTTAAATATCTAACTCTGCAAATATAAAACAGCAGAAAGTAAGAATCCGTATTTAGAATTATATTCCTTAGAGATATCTCTAAGTTTATATAATGTATACACACACATAAATATTTATAATTAAATATATATTTAATTTTTAAAATTATACAAGTGAGATCATACTCTTACTCTGGACAAGTTGCTTTTTAAAAAATCTACTGACATATTGCTAACATCTTCCTATATTACTACATATGTGTTTATCTGTTTTTAATTTCTGTATGATACTACGTTATGAATATATTATATTTTAGTAAATTTCCTATTGAAAATCATTTAGATTGTTTCCTTTTTTTATTATTTATAAAGAGTACCCCTACCATCTCCTACAGGTATCTATGTGCTTTATTATTAATTCCATAAAGTTAATATATCTGTGGCAGTGAAATTGTCTGTTAGTGATAGAGAGCAATGATAAGACCCTGGGCTGCTATTAGAGCTTGAATCCCAGACTCTACCACCAATATGCTGTATAACGTTAGCAAGCTAATTGACCTTACTATAAAATTGATGTGAATCTAGAAACTACTTTTGAGAATTGTTGAGAATTCTATATCCTCTCCTGATGAGGAAATTCATGTAAGGTAGCTACTAGGTACTTGTTGCACTGGAGCATAGTAAGAGCTAGTATTTCTCTATAGTTCTAAATTTCCTTCTTTAGTGAATTTCCTATTCATTTCTTTTGTCTATTTTTCTTTTGGATAATTTTCTTTTCATTGATTTTATGGAGGAATTTTTTAATATTAAGAATGTTTACGGGCACCTGGGTGGCTCAGTGGGTTAAACCTCTGCCTTCAACTCAGGTCATGATCTCAGGCTCCTGGGATCGAGTCCTGCATCGGGCTCTTTGCTCAGCAGGGAGCCTGCTTCCCCCTCTCTCTCTGCCTGCCTCTCTGCCTACTTATAATCTCTCTCTCTCTGTCAAATAAATAAATAAAATCTTTAAAAAAAACAATGTTTATTAGTCTCTTTTTTAAGTATAAATATTTTTTTCTTGAGTCATCATGTCTTTTGCTTTGTTTTATATATTTTGCTGCATTTAAATTTTGCATTTTTGTTTAGTCAAGTGTGTTAGTCTTTTATGATTTCTGGTCTTTATGTCATGGTAAGAAAGAAAATCACTACTGCAAGATTATAAAACTATCTTCCTATATTCTGTTTTAGAAATTTTTATCATTTTATTTTCTACAGTTAAATATTAGCTCTATTAAAAAAATATGGCTAGTATGCTCTTCTTCTACTCCCCCAGTGGAATAGGAAATATTAGGGTCCTTTTAGTTTTTCACCCTGAGAAAGCCCTACTGGTATTCATTGATTAGGAGCCAGTGATGTCTGCCAGATTCTTTTAGTGTATAGGACCTCCTTCCCGCAACAAAGAATTCCTTAGGACTTTGAAATACCGTGCTAGACCTCTGAATCTTATTACTGCTTTCTGCCAACAACAAACAACTGAAAACTAAACATTTAAAAGTTTTAAATAAAAAATAACAATGGATTTAGTCTATTGCCTATCCAATTAACTGAGTTTAAGTAGTAACACCTGAGTATGTGGAGAAATTCTTACATGTACCAGGGGAATATGTAGATTAGTATAACAATTTTTTGCTCTTTTACTGTTGATTGCTCTGTTTCCATGATAGTATATTCTTGTTTTATTGGCATCACACCTTTCAAATATAACTGAAAACAAAATTAGAAAATTTCATTCATTTCTGTTTCTTGAATAATTTTTCTTCATTGGGCGCCACTTGCACATTTGTAGCTTTGGTCTTCTCTTTTGAACTGCTGATTCTCCTTTCATATTCAGTCATCCTTATCTGTATAAGTCTCCATTAATAACTGTCGCCTCTGCTGAGCTTCTTTAGCACATAGGTATGTATTGGCTGCAGGGGTTCCCTGGCAGGAGTGGGCTGGGAAACATTGAATTTTTACTATTGAATAGGATAAACTTGTGGAATAGAAGTTCAGTCCTTTGCATGCATTATAATAGTCAGACAATTTGTTCCTTTTCTTTTCTTTTTTTTATATATAATAGGTACAGTAATATAGTTTGAGTTTATAGCTGTCTGGTGGTGACAGTTTATTTAAGAATAGTACCTACAAGAGTTGAAAAAGACATAGCTTATAATTTTCCATAAATATCTTTCTCTCAATACAATATTTTTTTAAGTAGTTACTCGAAGAGAAGCTAAAAAGTTTCTAGAATGTGAAAACATCTATGAAGATTATGATGAAAAGGTACATAGCTATAGCTTCTACAGAACTTCAGTAACAGTGCATAGATATTTTTATGGCACTTTATTCTTTTTCAATTAAAAATGGGGTTTCTGCAAATGACTAAGATATATAATCCAAGTTTGTAGCCTTTTGGGAGTTGTGTTTTATGCAACCATAGAATTTACAGTACATAGAAGAATGGAAAAAATTATATGACCTTCAAGTAATTTCCTACAAATCAGTTTTTGTTGCTAGACATAGCAGAGAGGCTGGATTGAAACCAGTTGTACATAGTTGCTAGTCCAGGATATATCCATATATTTTTGAAAACCAGATGAACAAAGAATCAAATTACTGCTTTTGTAAATAGAGAGCTGGTCCAGGACACAGACCTGGAGGGAGATAGAATTCACCTCTGTACATAAAGGAATACCTATATGTAAATTACCACTGTTGCCACTGCCATCATTATCATCATGTTTATTGAGTCTTTACTCAAGTGTATAGGCAATAATCTGTGTACTTTAAATGGATTATCTCATTTAATTCTCATAAGAACCTACTAAGATAGATTCAATTATCCCCATTTTGTGGATATGGAAATTAAGACCCAGAGAAAAAATAAAGCCATACAATCTGAATTAAAATTCACATTTATAGCATGCTGCATCTTTAGTAAAAAGTAAAAATATTAAAAAAGAGTTTTGGATCTGCTCTACCACACAGGAAAAAAATGTTGACTGAGTCCTGGGAAATTTTCACCACAAAACACCATAAAACACTTTGTTTTGTTTCCTGTTAGAGTAGCTATTACCGCTATTCTACTATAGCCCTCGAAAAAGGTCACCATCAAATACCCAGAACTTACTACAGCTCATAATCAGTACTTAGTAAATGTTCACAGAGAATGTGTGAATTTCTGTGGTAATGTTCTCATGGACTTACTAAAAAAATGGGTAGCATAGTCTCATTCTATCAAATAAGTTTGTTTTAAAATGTGCCCCCAAATTGTAAAAATGAATTAATTAGCCATATTAAATTATTGCTATAAATCAATTATATTTCCAAGAAAAAATATTAAAATTTAATAAATTTAGCTTCATGCTGATTACTATTAAACCATTTTATCTGATAATAGTTCAATACTAGGATTGCTCTTGCTTGGTGTTGGTCAGTCTAGGGAGCCTCTGACAAAAAGGATTTAAACTTTTTATTCTCTTTCACAAAGGGAGCATTTCCCAAGGTCACCATCTAAGGTATATTTTATTCGCAAGTAATTTATACAAGGTAAAAAGATGATATTTAAGTTATTTTAACAGTTTTATTAAGATATAATCTATACCATGTATTTCACCTATTTAAAGTTTACAATTCAATGATTTTTAATATATTCATAGAGTTGTGTGAGAAAACAATCAATTTTAGAATGTCTTAATTAACTTCCCAAAAATCCACATACCCATTATTGGTCTTTCCCTATCCACCCCCCAAACTTTAAGAAATCACAGATTCACTGTCTTTTTTCTGTAGATTTGTCTATCCTGGACATTCCTTATAAATGGATCACTTAAGATATGGTCTTTTGTGACTGGCTTCTTTCATTTAGCATAATGTTTGCGGGTTTGTCCATATTACAGTATGTATCCTAACTTCATTCCTTTTCATTGACAAGTAATATCCTAATATATAGATATACCACATTTTGTTTATCCACTCACCAAATTTTTTAAAGACTTTATTTATTTATTTGACAGGGAGAGAGATCACAAGGAGGCAGATAGGCAGGCAGAGAGAGGGGGGGGAAGCAGGCTCCCCACTGAGCAGAGAGCCCGACACAGGGCTCAATCCCAGGACCCTGAGATCATGACCTGAGCCATCAGTTACATGATTTATAAAATATTTTTCCCATTCTGTAGGTTGTCTTTTCATTTTCTTGATGGTATCCTTTACAGCACAAAAGTTCCTAAGTTTGGTGAAGTCCAGTTTATTATTTTTTTTCTTTTCTTGCTTGTGCTTTTGGTGTCATATTTAAAGAAAGTTTTATTCTTTAAATAAATAAATAAATAAATAAAACAAAAGTTTTATTCTTATGTTTTCTGTTAAGAGTTTTATAGGTTTAGCTCTTACATTAAAGTCTATGATCAGTTTTGAGTTAATGTTTCTATATGGTATAAGGAAGGAGTCCAGTTTCATTATTTTTCATGCGGATCTCCAATTGGACCCATCACGATTTATCGAAAAGATAATTCTATTCCCATGAATGGTTTTAGTTCTTTTGTCAGAAACCAAATGACCACAAATACAAGGGTTTATTTCCTGACTTATAGTTCTGTTCTATTAAAACTGCATGTCTGTCTATCCTTATGCCAGTACCACATTATTTTGATTATGTGAAGTGTGCATTCTCTAGCTTTGTTCTTCTTTTGCAAGATTGGTTATTCCTGCATTTCCATGTGGAATCCTAATCACTATGTCAGTTCTATAAAATTAACCCCTGGAATTTTATCAGATAGTATTCAATCTACAGATCAATTTCAGGAATTATCATCATAACAGTGGTAAGCCTTTTGATTCAGAAATGTAGCATATCCTTCAACTTATTTGGGTTTTCTTTAATATCTTACAACAGTGTTACAAATTTTAAGTCTACACTTTTTTTTTTAAAGATTTTATTTATTTATATGACAGAGAGAGATTACAAGTAGGCAGAGAGAGAGGAGGAAGCAGGCTCCCTGCTGAGCAGAGAGCCCGATGCGGGCCTCGATCCTAGGACCCTGAGATCATGACCTGAGCCGAAGGCAGAGGCTTTAACCCACTGAGCCACCCAGGCGCCCTTAAGTCTACACTTTTAAAAAAGTTTATCTCTAAGTATTTTTTCATGCTATTGTAAATAGGATTGTTTTCTTAATTTTTCATTTTCAAATAGTTTATTGTTAGTGTTTTGACATACAATTGACTTGTGTATTGGTCTTTTTTCCTGCTAACTTACTGAACTCTTCTATTCTAATAGTTTCTTAGGATTCTCTCTATATAAGATCGTATTCTCTGTAAATAAGGATCGGTTTACTTTTTCCTTTCAAATCTGGCTGTCTTTTCTTTCTTTTTGTTTTTCTAATTGCCCTGGCTAGAAACTCTGATACAGTACTGAATACAAGTGGTGAAAGTTTTGTTCCTCAGCCTAAGATGGAAAGCATGCAGTCTCTCACTATTATGTATGATATCTGTGGGGTTTTCATAGGTGCCTTTTATCCCAGGTTGAGGAACTTCCCTTCTATTTCTAGTTGTTTCATGTGGTGTTTATTAAAAATGTTTATTACTCCATTTTTATACTGGATTCAATATTTTGTATATCAGAATTCATACCATATACAGACTGTACTAAGATATCCTTAAATTATATTAACAGCTCTTATATTATCTATTAAACAGTGTCTCCACTTTCTAGTTGTGGGATCTTGGGCAGCGTTTACCTCCATGCACCTGAATTTCCTCATTTGCTAAATTGGGTTTGACTATTATAATACCTAACTTAAAGGGCCTCTTAAAGACCGAACTATTTACAAGTAAAGCATTTAGAATATAGTTGGCCCCATTGTAAGCACTAATATATCGGTTGTAATTAAGAATATGCATAATTTATGCACAAAATCACAATATTGTTTTTTACATGTGTAACATATGTAGAAGACATTTCTTTAAGAAAAACATTTTATACAGAGTTTTACTTTAGTCTTTTGGTTTTTTGGGATTTTGTTTTTACAATGATATGCACCTATTCCTCTTGGTAGATTACTCAAACTTTCTAAAACTACATACTTAGCACCTACAAAATTAAATAATGTAAGATTCAGAAACCCTTGTTCAATTTTTGGAAAGTTTTTATTTCAATTTGCTTTGTATTTGTGCCTTCCCTATTATTGCAGGTGACTTCAGTTCTTCAGATCATGTTTCTTTTAAAAAGCCATGTACCACGTCTGTAAAAAAGTTTCAGAGGCATCTTCCCAGTTTTGATATTTAGTTTAGCTAAGCTGCTTCTTTAGAGAACATGAATGAATAGCTGTGAAAAGCAACACATCTTGCCATGAGGGACTAGATTCATTAAGGACATCCTAAAATTTAAAGAACTGTCTAGGCTTTTTATATCAGAGTAAAAAATACTTTGTATTCTGAAAATTCCTTTGGACATAAATTGAAAGAAAGAAGACAGATTTAATGTTTTCTTATTTCCTGTTGTTATGAGTTAGACATAGAGATTTGAAGTTTCAAAATGAATTTCTTTGGATTTCTTTGAAGTCAACTATGAAAGCATCAGTTTCGGCATGTTAATTTCTTGTGAACAACAGTTGTGTATGATTTATTCTCATCTTATAAAATTTGAATGCCATTTTGTAGTCATTCTTTTTGGCTACCTAGGAAAATTCTATGTTTAACTGACCTCCCCACTTTTTATAGGAAATAAACTTTAGTGCTAGCACCCACTTCAGTACAATTCCTAATACAGAGGTAAAATATATATAATGCCCCAGATCACTGAAAATACTTACCACAAAGCTCTCGTTTGTATTAAAGCTACTCCTGGGATGCCTGGGTGGCTCAGTCAGTTAAGCATCTGCCTACAGCTCAGGTCCTGATCCCAGGGTCCTGGGATCAAGTCCTTTATCGGCCTCCCTGTTCCTTGGGGAGCCTGCTTCTCCCTCTACTCCCTTGTGCTCTATTTCTGTCTCTCTCTCTCAAATAAATAAAATATTTAAAAACAAAAAAAATAAAGTAAAAATAAAGCAACTCCCTTTCTCCTTAGACCTTCACTAACTTTATTGACTCCTAACATAGTTTTCTATGTTAAAGTTAAAAAAAGTTAAGAAGTTAAAGTGAAATACCTGAGTATAGAGATTTGTAAAAGTATTTGGATAGAAAAGAAATGACCTCCCTTTAAAGAAGTATCTAAATAATTAGAGACATGAAATTGTTCTGTTACAGGGTATCACTTTAGATATGATGGAATTACTGAGTAGAGTTAAAATTTTTCTTTGCTTTTCTACTTAGGAAGGCAGGAGTGTGTATGGTATACAGGCATACTTTGGATATAGTATGGGTTCAGTTCCAGACCACCAGAGTAAAGTGAATATTGCAGTAAAGTGATTCAAATGAGTTTTTTTATTTCCTAGTACATATAAATTTATGTATATACTGTAGTCTATGACATGTGCAATAACATAGCTATAAAAAGTACACACCTTAATTAAAAAATACTTTATTGCTACATAATGCTAACCGTTGTCTGAACTTTCAGTGAGTTGTAATCTTTTTGCTGGTGGAGGATCTTCCCGCCAAGACTGAATGGGTGCTGAGTGATCAGGGTGGTGGTTATGGCAAGTTGGGATGGCTGTGGCATTTTCTTAAAAAAAAGACAATAATGAAGTTTACCACATTTGTTGACTCTACTTTTATGAACAATTTCTCTGTAGCATGAGATGCTATTTGATAGCATTTATCCACAATAGAACATCTTTCAAAATTGGAAACAATCCTCTCAAACCCTACCGTGCAATCAACTAAATTTATGTAATATTCTAAATCCTTGTTGTCATTTTAACAATCTTAACAGCATCTTCAGCAGGAGCAGTTTCTATCTCAAGAAACCATTTTCTTTGCTCATCCATAAGAAGCAACTCATCTGTTAAATTTTTATCATGAGATTGCAACAATTCAGTCACATCTTCAGGTTCCACTTCTAATTCTAGTTCTCTTGCTGTTTCCAGCACATCTGCTGTTACTTCCTCCACTGAAATCTCGAACCCCTCAAAGTCATCCATGAGGGTTGGAAACAACTTTTTCCAAGCTTCTGTTAATGTTGATATTTTTACTTCTTCCCATAAATCATGAACGTTCTTAATGAGATTTAGGACAGTGCATCCTTTCCGGAAGGTTTTCAATTTACTTTACCCAGATCCATCAAAGGAATCATTGTTCATGGCAGCTATCGCTTTATTAAATAAATGTATTTCTTAAATGCTTGAAAGTCAAAGACTTGCAAGTCTTTTTTAAAGACTTTAAAAATAAAATTACTCCTTGATCCATAGGCTGCAGAATGGATGTTGCACTAGCAGGCATGAAAACAACATTAATTTCATTGTACATTTCTCTCATAACTCTTGGTGACCAGGTGCATCATTGATGAGCAGTAATATTTTGAAAGGAATCTTTTTTTCTGAGCCATAGGTCTCCACTGTAGGCTTACAATATTCAGTAAAGTGTATTATAAACAGATGTGCTATCACTCAGGCTTTTTTGTCCCATTTTTTGAACACAGGCAAAGTAGTCTTAGCATAATTCTTAAGGGCCCTAGGATTCTCTGAATGGTCCGTGAGCCTTGACTTCAACTTAAAGTCACAAGATGCATTAGCCCGCAACTAGAGAGTCAACCTATTCTTTGAATCCTTGAAGTCAGTCACTGACTTCTCTCTAGCTGTGAAAATCCTTGATGGCTTCTTCTTTTAGTGGAGGGCTATTTCATCCACATTGAAAATTTATTGTTTAGTGTGGTTACCTTCATTACTTAATTTAGCTAGATCTTTCGGAGAACTTGCAGCCTCTGTATCAGCACTTGCTCTTTCACCTTGCACTTTTATGTTATGGGGAAGGCTTTCCTTAAACCTCACGAACCAAGCTCTGCTAGCTTCAGACTTTTCTTCTGAAGCTTCCTCACTTCTCTCAGCCTTCATAGAATTGGAGTGGTAAGGGCTTCCTCTGGTTTAGGCTTAAGAGAATGAGGTAGTTGGTTTTATCTGTTCAGATCACTAAAAGTTTCGTTATATAGGCAATAAGGCTGTTTCACTTATCATTCGTGTGTTCACTGGAGTAACACTTTTCATTTCCTCAGAGCTCTTCCTTTGCATTCACAATTTGGCTGTTTGGTGTAAAAGGCTTAGCTTTTGGCCTCTCTTGGCTTTTGACATGCCTTCCTTACTAAGCTTAATCATTTCTAGCTTTTGATTGAAAATGACATACATGTGACTATTCCTTTTACTTGAACACCTAGAGACCATTGTAGGGTTATTAACTGGCCCAGTGTCAGCATTGTTGAATCTCAGGAAATAAAGAGATTGGAGGAGAGGGAGAGGGATGGGGGAGTAGCTGATGAGTGAAGCAGTCAGAACATACACATCTGTTGATTAAGATTGCCATATCGTATGGACACAGTTTGTGGCACCCCAAAACAATACAGTAGTAACATCAAAGGTCACTGATCACAGATCACCATAACAAATATAATCACGAGAGTACTTGAAATATTGTGAGAATTACCAAAATGTGACACGGAGACTTGAAGGGATCAAATGCTGTTGGGAAAATAACACTGATAGACTTGCTTGATGAAAGGTTGCCCCAAACCTTTAATTTTAAAGAAACACAATACCTGCAAAGAATAAGGCAAAGTGCAATAAAATGAAGTACACCTGTATTTTAGAATGCTTCTCTTCAAAAGTGATTAAATGTATTTAAAGTTTGACATTTGAAATGGTAAATATCAGTTACTTAGAAAATTAGTTATGTCAAATACTTTGTTTCCTAAAAACTACATAAATTAGGTATTTTATTTTTTAACTTTTTGTTAGGATGACTTGATGAAAGAAAATAAGATTTACACTTACCTGTTCATTAGGTTGACTATCTTTTGTCTAATCAGTGAGCTATGCTGTGTTAGACTCTAAATGTCAAGTAAATAAATGGTCAATAATTGTGTTAAATGCAGTGAATGTGAAAGCAGCCTTTGTAAATTGTTAAGTCTCATATAGAGTTTATTCTTAGCCATTTTCATCACCTTTAAAGCTATGTTTTATTCTTCCATATTCCTTAAAGAAGGATAGGGGAATAGAAGAGGCCATATATGAGCCAAATGAGTTGGCCGAAGGCAGAGAGGACTGAGGATAAACAGATGGAGGGGGGCAGTGGAGGGTTGGGTGGGATGTAGTAATAGCTAAGAATTTGTAATTTTGTGGTCTCATCAAGTGCTGCTCTTCTCCTTAGCTTTTATCTCCAATCCCAATTTTTTGAAGTTTTTTTCCTATTTGTCACCTCTACAGGCACATAAGTATTTATTAAATATTTGTGGAAATATTAAAAACTGAGGAGTTTGAGCTTTATAGTGTGAGAAGCTTTTTCAAATGTTTAAGTTAGGAGTATCAACTGAATATACTTACTATGTTTTAGGAAAATGATTTAATATGAATCCACATGGAGAGATTAGAAAGACAGAACTCAGAAGGCTATTATAATCTAAATGAGAGATGTGTGCAACTTATAGGACTTTGAAAGGGGGAGACTGTGAGAAACAATACAGATATAAATTCAACATTGTTTGTTTACTGACCTAGATTGAGACCGTATTAAAAAGGACGGTAGTCAGAGTTGATCAAGTTTCTAGCATGAAAGTTTATGATTTTAACCAAGATGTAAAGCATTTGTCAAAGGATGAGAATGAATAAGATGGGTTGTGTTTGAATATGTTCACTGTGTGTTGACTATGGGATATCGACTTAGAAATCCATCAGACAACTGCTAATAGACTATTTCCAATTTTATTTATCTACTATTCATGTGTGAGAGGTGAGGACTAAGGAACATGTAGATATGAGCTGACATCATTAAGATAGATAATGTCTCCAAGGAAGATAACTGCAGGAAGAAGACTGCTAAACTGAAATGTGGGGAACATGTAAAATTGGGCAGTAGAAGGGGACCCAGTGAAGTAAATTGGATAGAACACTTAGGAAGGTAGGAACTCAAGATTGAAGAATCCAACAAGATAAAGGACAGAATAACTTCAGTGATAGCAATTAACACAAATTTCCCCAGTAATTTTTTTTAAACTCTAATTTCATGAGTAATACACTATGTTATTTTTTAAAATTACTGAAAGAGTTTTGAAAGGTAGAAAGTGAAAAATAAATGCCCCTCTCCTAACTGCATTCTTCCCTGTAGTAGTAAGTGTTGTTTCTTTTGCATCTTTCTAATCATTTTTCTTGCATATGCAAGTATTATTGTATTCCTACCATTTCAAATGCAAAATTTTTCACATTTTAATGTTTTTAAAGTTAAGATGTCTTACAATTGATGTATGTATTAAATTTAATGGATTTTTAAATAAGTGAATAAATTTAATCATTCCCAAAACACTTATTTTGATTCTAGTCTTCCCATTGATACATACAATTCTTCTAAATCACAACTCACATGATTCAGTCATGCAAGATGATCAAAGTCAAAGAGCAACCTATGAAACTTAAATAAATTTTTAAAAACAACATTTTCTTGTCTTGGGCTCCTTGAGCAATATTTTAGAAATACTTATTACAATTCCCATTATCAGTTTTTATATGCATTCCTCAAATGCTGCACACATCACAGCTGTCTCTATAATTTCCCCAGATCTTTCCATTTTGCATTCACCTACCCTCACCATATGTACTTCTATTTTCTTCCACCCAAATTATTTTCATCTTAATCACATTACTGGAGGAACTAAATGACAAAAGAATACCACCTGTATGAGTTTCGTGTTCTATAATGTTTTTTACATTTGTATGTTTCTCTGTATCTCTCTTTATATACAAATATAAATTTCTGACATGTAATTCCATTAAATTACAGTAAAAAATAACCTGTAAGAATTTCTTTTTTTCTGTTGCATACTTTCAGGGTATGTGTGAGTTTGTGTGCACATGCATAGACGTGCATGTGAATGGTTTATAACTGGTCAAATTTGTAATATGATGTATATATACTATTAGAACATGCTTTTTAGTGGAGACTAAGTGGCTCAGTTGGTTACACGTCTGCCTTCAGCTCAGGTCATGACCCCAGGGTCATGTCTTTCTCTCCCACTCCCCCTGCTTGTGTTCTCTCTCTCTCTCACTGTGTCTCTGTCAAATAAATAAATAAATAACAATTTTTTTAAAAAGCATGCTTTTTAAATTTAAGACACTTTTGAAATACAAAAATTTATATATATATATATATGCATATAATTAGTATGTTTCATCAATGTAAGAGGTACTTTTTTATTTTGACATTTCTGAATACAGGTTATATTTTACCATTTCTAGCATCTTAGACTCTGTAAAAAAATAGCAATTCTTTGTCTTAGTTGAATTTCATAATATTTTAACCATTCCCTTATTTATATGCCAGGGTTTTTTGTTGTTTCTTATGGTTTGGGGGGGGGGAATTTTTTTGTTTGTTTTTAGCTTTTTACTATTGCCCAAAATGGCTTAATTCTTTTTCTACCTTAAATGTTGTTTATTTTACTTTATGTAAGTCTTATAAGCTATATTGTGAATTTGCATATATTATATTGTTTTTGCTTTTTTCAAATCTATTCTCTATATTGCAATTATAGTCATCTTTCTGAAAGGTAAATGTGGTCATGACAAATAAGTAATGTAGGTTGTAAATTCTTATGATCCTCCCTCTGCTTAAAATACCTTTTCTGAATTTTCACTTTCCCACCTAGACTTCAGGACTGAACTCTGGTGTTATCTTGAAAGACATTCTTCAAACTCCAGGATGTCTCCAGTATAGCTCAGTAGCCCCATATGCTTAGCTCCTTTCAAATTCTATCATATTTTACTACAGATGCCTTTTCAATTTTTCTATCTCTTGTTGTATTAGGCTTCTTTAAGGTCTGCGACTCTGTAGGTAGTAGAAGTAGCTTCCTCTTAATAGGTTAGTAAATATTGAAAGAATAAATCATGCTGTGAAATCTTTTTAAAATATTTCCAAATATTTTTTAAAGATTGACTATGAAAAAATTTTTACTATGCTGAAAAAGAAAGTAAAAAGAAATTTAGCAAGCTATATGACTAGCTTAAAAGGAAATGAAAAATGTGTTGGCATTACCTGTACATGCTTTCTTCCCTTTTTAGTCATCCTAAGAGGAAGCAGTAACTAAAATAAAAATTTGTTCAAGGAATTTTTTATCTACTCAACCTGGGTGTTGAGAATTATAAGTCAAGTAGGTACCTTAGAAAGGAAAAATTACTAAAGGTTTTGAATGGAGAAATATAATTTTAGTTATTAGGCGGCTGAATATTACTTTCCATATTGATAACCAGAGTGTTTATGGTATCTCTCACTATACATAGTCAGGGGTTTATCCCACTGTTTCCTTCCCATGCTCCACACATGCCAGAAGGAACAAAACAGAAAAAGTCCTTTGTACTTACATTTCACTGACTGTATGAATTAAATTGCACGAATTGTATGAGTTATAGCCTTAAGAGGAGACCTCTAACCTGGGCTATTTTACTAATAGGGGCAACGATAATACCATCTTTCCTCCCAGCTGATTATACTTAAATAGCAGTTGACAATCTCTTATCCAACATGACTGTGTGATGGATGGCAGTCACATATACAACACGTTCCTTACTCAAAAAAGCGTGTCAGAATGCACTTACTTGAAAAGGAGTGAGAGAGAGAGAGAGAATGTGACTTACAGTGTAAGGGTATATTGAATGCTTCTTTTTTTTTTTTTTTAAAGATTTTATTTATTTATTTGACGCAGAGAGAGAGATCAGATCACAAGTAGGCAGAGAGGCAGGCAGAGAGAGAGGAGGAAGCAGGCTCCCCACCGAGCAGGGAGCCCGATG
>LNAC01000471.1:1128192-1255481 GCA_002007465.1 Ailurus styani | reverse complement strand
TAAAAAAAAAAAAAAAAAAAAAAAAAAAGTCCTGGCATCCTGAAGTTCAATGACTAACAGTTGTCTAAGGTTACACATTATGTAGGCTTGCAGCAGAAACTAATTCACATTTCTTGCTTCATGAGTTTGCCCTTTTTCCTTTATACCACCTTGCTATGCAAAGGACTGAAAATGACAATCAGCACAAAAAAGTAATGCATAACTTTTCATATACATAGACACAGTTATATACATACATGCATGCATTGCCAAGTCACGTTAAATATGTAAAAACTCTTCTACCAGCAGCAAATATGTAAAGCTGCACTTCCACCTCTGTCTTACAAAAACCTTATTTAAAATTAATGGATTTTGTGTGTGTAAAATGTTTGCACTTACCCTTATTCATTATACCAGCGCAATTCCTGTTTCTTTAAGAAAAATGTTCTGGCATCAGATTGAATGTTTCCTATCAGCACAATTTAAGATTTAGCACAAAGTTTTGATCTCATAAAAGTTGAATCTGTAGCTCTATTTCTTTAGCTAGCAGTTTCATATTGCTTTTTGTCAGTTTTATAATGATTTCCAAAATGCCTTTACTCATCCAACCCCAATTTTAAAAATCTTCCACTCCAAAAGAATTAAAAGCAGCAAAGAACTAGTAACCGTCCTTAACAGGAAAGTGGAATACAAACTATGGCTGAAGGAAACTTAAGGAATTTCCTAACCAAAATAGTGACTCAACTCATAGTCTTATGTCGAAAAAGATAGGCTCAGTGGAAATACAGCTGATACATTGTATAAAGAAGGTTGTTACTGGATGGCTTTTTCATTTGGGTGTTCTGCTTTTGATTTCAGCTCAGATCATGGGGCTCTGTGCTCAGTGTGGACAGTCTGCTTGAGGTTCTGTCTCTCTTCCTCTGCCCTCCCAACTCCTCTCTCTAAAGTAAATAAATTAAAAAAAAAGAAGGTTGTCAGTATATTTAAAATACCACTGAGCCTTAGCAAAAGGAACATTTCAGTGTTAGTAAGTTTTAAGCATATGGCAATTGACGAAAATGTTGAAATTTAGGGGAAGAACTCATTAGTTCTACATCCACATTTTTGTGGCTGTATACTACAAAAATTGATAACACAGACATTATAAATATATTTTACTGGATAATTGAATAGGTAAATGCAGAATATGATATCCATATATAATTTATTATTAAACAATATGAGTCTTTAAATTCGTTTTACTTTCTGTACTAACTTCTGTCTATAGAATAAGTATTATTTAATACCATTTTGAAATTTGGACTACCTCCCTAATTGACACTTTCAAAAGTTTTAAATTAATATTTTTTTCATCATTGAAATGTTTGTGATTCAAATACAGTTTTCAAATTTAAGTAATTTTGTGGCATTGCAGACATTTTGGTGGCTTCTATTTGGTGGTTTGAAATAACTTTGTTATAGAACCATGGATCTGGAAACAAAGTCTTTAAACATATAGGGAAAAATATTTTCAAATCACATTTATTTATTTATTATTTTTATTTTTATTTTTTTATTTATTTGAGAGAAAGCATGTGTGCACACACATAAGCAAGGGTCAAAGGAGGACCAAGGAGAGAGGGAGGAGACTCCCTTCTGAATGTGGAGCCAATCACCGGGCTTGACCCCAGGACCCTGAGATCATGACTTGATCCGAAGGCTGACTCTTAACTGACTGAGCCACCCAGGTGCTGGGCATTTCTTTTTATTGAAGTTTGGTTAATATACAATGTAACATTAGTTACAGGTATACAACATAGTGATTCAACAAGTCTCTACATTATGCTATGCTAAGCACAAGTGTAGCTACTATCACCATATGACACTATTATAATACCATTGACTGTATTCCTTATGCTGTACCTTTTCTCTCCATGGCTTATTCATTCCATACCTGAAGCCTGTATCTCCTACTCTCCTTCACCCATCCTGCACATACCCCACCCACCATTCCTCTGGCAGCATCATTTCTCTGTACTTATGGGCCTGTTTCTGCTCTTTATTTATTTGTTTTGTTTTTTAGATCCCTATATAAATGAAATTATATGATATTTGTCTTAATTCACTTAGCATTATACCCTCTATGTCCACTCCTATTGTCGCCAATGGCAAGATCTCATTCTTGCTATAGCTGAGTAATATTCCATTATGTATATACGTACACATAAACATCTTCTTTATCCATTCATCGATCAGTGGACCCTTAGGGTGCTCCATATTTTGACTATTATAAATAATGCTGCAATAAACAGGAATGCATATGTCTTTTCAAATTAGTGTTTTCATTTTCTTTGGGTAAATACCCGTAATGGAATCACTGGGTCATATGGTATTTCTATTTTTAATTTTTGAAAAATATCCATGCTATTTTCTACAGTTGCTGCACCAATTTGTGTTCCCACCAACAATGCACAAGGATTACTTTTTCTCCATATCTTTGCCAACACTTGTATTTCTTGTCTTTTTGATTCTAGCCATTCTGACAGGTGTGAGGTAATATCTCATTGTGGTTTCAGTTTGTATTTCTTTGTGTAGTGATGCTGAGCATCTTTTCATGTGACTGTTGGCCATGAGTATTTCTTCTTTGGAAAAATGTCTGTTCCGTGTCCTCTGCCCTTTTTAAAATTAGATTTTTTTTTTTGGGTATTGAGTTATTTAAGTTCTTTATATATTTTGGATATTACCCCTATTGGATATATTGCAAAAAGCTTCTCCCATTCAGTAGGTTGCTTTTTTGTTTTGTTGATAGTTTCCTGTTCAAAAGCTTTTTATTTCGGTATAGTCCCAATAGTTTATTTTTACTTTTGTTTCCCTTGCCTTAGGAGATATACCTAGAAAAATGTTGTGATGACTGATATGAAAGAAATGACTGCCTATGTCTTCCTCTATGAGTTTTGTGGTTTGGGGTCTCCCATTTAGGTCTTTAGTCCATTTTGACTTTATTATTATTGTGTAGCTACATTGTAAGAAAGTGGTCCAGTTTATTCTTTTGCAAGTAGATGTCTGGTTTTCTGAGCACCATTTGTTGAAGAAACTGTCTTTTCCCCATTTTATATTTTTGCCTCTTTTGTTGTAAATTAATTGACCATGTAAGTGTGAGTTTATTGCTGGGCAAAGCCCATGTTTTTTGTCCTAAAAGAGAGGACTATAACCATTATTACTATTAAAAAAAAGTTAATACACAATTTTGGTAAAATGTTAATATAATTTTTAGCTAAATTGATTAAATAAACTTTATCTTTTGGTTTCTTCTGACAGCTTTCAATTTCTATATAATACATTAGAAGCACTGTACTTCTTGATGTTGACACGGTATAGCAATGACCCTATACACCTCAAATGCCTCTAGAGTATCATTATTTTATGGAATGGTACAGTAAGTGATGAACAAGGTCAATGAAACCATGCAAAATTGTTTATGACATATTGCTTTAGTATGACAGGGATATTTCTGTTTGTTACCGTACAAATATCTTGAAAAAAGCATGTAGAAATTTTCAACAAATTTAAAATGTTTGTTTGAGATTGTCTAACTGAAAACATGAGATATGTAATATAAACAAAATTTACTCTGGAAACTCCTGATCAGGAGAGATAAGCATGTGTATTAAGACAGAAAATAGTGGTGTTAAATGTGAATCTCTGATCAAAATCTCCAAGGATGGACCTGCTAAATTACAAACTTTTATTTGCTCTCTAGCTCTTTCTCATATAGCATGCTGCAGGGTGAGTAGCAGCAGGAACATACTCACTAAATGTTGGTTAATGATTGGCCTGGGCAAGGTTGGGGAGACCAGGTAATATGTATTAAATTTTAGAAAGTTCGCCAAAGTGACTTAGACTCCCTATAGTTTGGGTACTTTTTAAGTGAACTTCACTTACCTAAAAACTGCACTCATCCATATTATAAGGGATGAATGAGAAGTTCTTTGTCCTAAAAGGCAGCGTAGAGGTCATCCTAAAGGACTTATTTTGTTGCTGTTTTCTTAAAGAGATTTTATGGGTCAAGTTATACTAACTGATTGCAGTGGTCACTTCTTCATATTCTATAATAGAAATTAATTAGAACTTATTTGGTGAAAAGACTGTTAATTTTACTATCCTTACAAACATTAGACTGAGCTTTTTGAGTTCTGGAACTGTCTCTTGGTCATCTTCGGATTACCAACATCTAGATACACTGTGTGACATGTAATGCATGTTCCATAAGTCATTAACAAATGAACAAAAGAATGGCCTTGATGGGCGCCTGGGTGGCTCAGTGGGTTAAAGCCTCTGCTTTCGGCTCAGGTCATGATCTCAGGGTCATGGAATCGAGGCCNCTGGGTGGCTCAGTGGGTTAAAGCCTCTGCTTTCGGCTCAGGTCATGATCTCAGGGTCATGGAATCGAGGCCCGAGGCCCGCATCGCATCGGGCTCTCTGCTCAGCAGGGAGCCTGCTTTCCCCTGTCTCTCTGCCTGCCTCTCTGCCTCCTTGTGATCTCTCTCCCGCTGTGAAATAAATAAATAAAATCTTAAAAAAAAAAAAAAAGAATGGCCTTGGTATGGAGATAAGATAGAAAATCTATTTTAACCTGTAAGAGTATTTTATTTATAATGTAGCTTCCAGTTATAGCTGTTTATTTTAAAAGATGATTTTTAGATTCTTAGAGTGGAGTTTCTTAAAAATGAAGATTCTTGGGCTTAGGCCCCAGTTTCTCTAATTCACTAGATTTGGGATAAGGCTGAGGAATCCACGTGTTATTATTAGTAAGTGCTGTAGGGGACTATTTTACAAGGATTAAGTGAACCATACTAAGAAACACTGCATCCAAACCTGTGCCTGGGTCATCCCAGAACTACCACAGCCATTTCTCTTTCCAATTTATAGAAAACCTAATGTTTATTTTTCAAGTGTAATATTGATATTATTTTTACCCCAGTGTCGTATTAATATAGTATTGAACAAAATGTGGATCCTGGACCTCCAACCCAGCATCAGCTGAGTGATTTAATAAAACATTCTGATGCAGAATCTAAGATCAGATGAAGGCTACAGGGTTGGGGCCCTGTAGTTCAGTGATCTAACAGATGAATGCAAGTGGCTTCTGACTTACCTCTAGATTATAGTAGGAGTATATGATTATATGGGATATAATCATAATCATAGGCCTCGAAGGTTTCTCTTTTTTCCCCTCTCTGCTTTTGTTTACATAGATGCCTTTATCTTACTTGTACTCTTATTTGGGGCTCCTCTGCTTAAAAGCCTTCATGTGCACCTTTTACAATATCATAGTGTCATTCTTTCTACCTAGGAGATAGCATCATCTTTATGCTCCAGAAGTGGGAGACCTAAGTGGAGACCTTATAGACTTATCCTGCCTGGTTAGCTGCTCTCTCACTGTGTAGCATACTCTATTGTTGAGCCACATGTCCCAAAGGCAAAGGAGTTAATATTATAGAGGAATTGTTTCTCATTTTCAGGGCTATTATAACATAAAATTTAATTTTAACCAGCATCTGACACAGTGCTTGGCACCTAAAATAACAGCATAATATCTGTTGAATGAATAGACAGAAAAGAGGACGGAAGTTGGGAGGGTTGAAAGATTAACTTGTTTTTCTGTTTCCCAACCTGCAATTGTTTCAGAGTTTTTGTTTTTTGTTTTTTTTAATGGACTGAGGAACATATTGGGCATTGGTAGGCATGCTTATAGTAACCAACTAATAAGAGAAGATAGGAAAATACTAGAAAAGATTTAAAAAATCAAAAAGCATTCCAAGTACTATTACAATAAGGGCAAATAGCACTACACTCATTGACAGCTAAGGTCATCCATCACTATAATTACAGGACACTCACTGAATTTGTTAACCAGAAGAGATCCCAATTTTCATAAGAATAGGCTTGCATTATCAAGAAAGTTCTGTTATTCTTCAAAGTTTATTCTGTTAAGAATATAAGAAAATGTATTATTTGTATTTAGAAAAATTTCCTTAAATATTTTAAATATTAAGAGTGCTATATTTTAATTATCTGGAAAAATCTCCTTTACTTAAAGTTTCTAATTCCTTGATAGTTCTGGATGAATGAGATATTATTGTATCTTTTCAGCATGCTAGCCTCTACACCTAAGAAGTTGTATGTGTGTGTGTGTGTGTGTGTGTGTGTGTGTGTGTGCGCGCACGCGCGCATATTCTTCTTCGGGTACTATTCACTAATGACTACTTTGCACGTTGTCATCTTAGAGTTAAATGTCTTTGATAATAACCTTTACATTATTTTAGATAAAAGAGCTTTGAAGTCAGACTTGAGCTAAGATTCTGCCCTTGTGATCTCTCCAACTTTGTTACCTTACTTAGTAAAGTGGGAACAATTATACTTGCCACGTAGTTCTATTGTGAGGATTAAATGAGGTATTCCACAGGACAATGCTTGGCACATGAAAAGTCCTCAATAAATAGACAAAACTATTATTAGTGGATTACAAAATGAGAATTTTATGTGCATCGTGCTGGTTTTTTAGGATCTGCTCTTCCATGTTTTTATTTTTCTCGAAACTAAGTCTACTTAGTCTGCTATTCAAAGTCTAGTATTTAAAAACTGGAATGGAAATAAAATATACGTAGACAATGTATAAATTATACTGTGTTGCTCTACCTCTTATTGTAAACAGAAGTTCTCCAGGCTTTCAATAGGAAGGATATATTTCAGTGAAATATATCCATATGGCAATTCTAAAATGTAAAAATGAACCGCTTTTTTAATATTGAATAAGCATAGAAATCAAATTATGTTGCTTAAAAAGGAATACTCATATATCTTTTCCCATCTTGCATAACACAAAAATAGCTAACTGCTTTTGCTCATAAAAATCATATTTGGAGGGTGACTAAGCATGAGACAGTTCCCAAACAAATCTTTGAGAAAGTTATGCAGGAGTGAAAGTGAGATTTCAGCTGTAATCAGTCTCTTCATCTAGGTTAGTTCAGTGAGGGTGGACTGGTAAAATTTTTAAATCTTCAATTAGTCATACATCATTTTTCAAGATATTTTGGAGTTCACTGGAATATTAAAATTTAGTATGACTTCCTTTTAACCAGAACTTGTTTTTGTAGGATAAAGCTACTATGAACTTTTTTTTACAGAGACATGCACATATTTACATAAGAATATTTGTTCATTTACATAAAATGCATGAGGCAGTGAAACCTTATCTGAAAGATAACTTACTAATGTAACATAGCTTATGTATTCACATACTGTCCTTGCTACCTAAAAAGAATTGGGTGGTCCATGCTTAACATAGTTTTAATTGAAAAGTTGGGATAGAACTATACCAGAATGTTAACTTAAAAAAAAAATTGACCGTGTCTCAGAATACATAATTTGAAGGGATTATGTAATCATATATAAAGGAAATGAAAAAGTTTACTTCTGCCATTTCTAAGATCCAGTAATAGTTTAATTTCTGTTTCTTCATCTTTTAAAGGAACATATCCATCATATTTTTAGAACAATCTTTGTATACATTTTTCTTGGGGTAATTAAATGTCACTTAGGGTAAAGTATATTTTCTTTTTTCATATTTCAAGAAATTTGGTATTGCTGTTTACCTTAATAAACCTCAGATTTGCAAATTATATCATTCCAAGTAAGTTATTCTCAGAATATTGAGGTATGAATTGATCCTTGTTTACCGTCAAGTTTTTATCTCCATTTAGATAAGTTTTCCTTGTCTGACATTTCTGCCTCCGTTTTGTTTTTTCCTTTGTTTTTCTTGTCATTCTGGTTGTCAAGTATAGAAAATAGCATGTTTAAATAAAACCCCATACCATTTTAAGGAGGGAAAAAGCAAGTTAAACGTACTATTTTTAAGTTATTTAGAAAGAAAATAATTGTTCCCAAATTCATATTACACTAAGGAAAATTTATTTGCAGAGCAATGATAATGAAGGTAGGTATCCAAATTGCCATGATATCATAAAGAAAATACTCCTCTAGAGTATTCTGGAATATTAAAAAAAGAAATGTGTTTCTGTTGAATGTCCAGGTGTCAATCTATCTTTGTACTGAATTTGATTTTACTTAGTATTCACCATGCATACCTCTTATTTTTATCTTTTTTAGTTAGATTAATAAATAGATGATAGATATACAGATATATGTATATATGTTTATATTTATATTTTGACATTCTTAGCACTAAAACAAGATAATTAGTAATTTCTTTTAAATGTCTTTTTTTGTAAAATGCCATATAGCTAGATTTTTGCTTTTAACCAAGTCTGGAACTCCTTGTTTAAGAGGGGTCCTTTATCACTATGTAGAGTAACAATTTACATACCTCATTATATTTCTTTCATGTTACTTTGTGTTCATTATTTATTTTGTTCTTTGCTCTTTTCCCTTTATTTTTAAAATGATTTGTTAAAGTTATTATTAATTTCATTTTCAGTGCATTATTATTTTTCTTTGTGCCTTGTTAACCGAGAAATAATATGCTTTTTTATTCTGATACTTCTGATACTCATTACCTAACACATATTTCTCCACAATTGTATAATATTATATAAAAACCCAAAACCAAATAAACTCTCTACCAGTCCACTCTGTTCCCCTCTCCTAAATGAACGCTTTAGAATGTTTTAATTCCCCATTCCATTCCCCTTGGCCTTTAGGGTGCTTTTATTTTCCTTTACCCCCTTCCAACTCCTCGATTTTGCTGACAGAGTTCAATACATTTGGTTCCAGATTTATTAGATTTTTCCCTTGCCATATGTCTCTTCTATTTTAAGAATACTTACTTGGCAGTTATATTATCAATTCCCAGTCAGACAATCATTATCCATTTAGTTTTAACACGTATTTTGCAAGGCTTATTACACTGTTTTCTATTCATCATCTTCCATATTGAGATTTCTATTCTGGTTCTTATGTTATTTGGCTCAGGTGTTTTCTTGAGTACTTTCATCAGATGGAGTGAAGAGTGGTCTTATAGCTCATCTTTGCATATGCAGAATCCTTTCCTTTAGTCTGCAGGATGAATGATAACTTGAGTGGGCATAGAAGTGTTTGTTGGCAGTCTTCTCTCTCTGTCCTCAATATTGCAGTATCTTCCAGCTTCAAGTATTACAGGTAGGAAGACGTCAATCTGATTGTTTTTTTGTTTTTGTTTTGTTTTGTTTTTTTGTTTTGTTTTGCTAAGTAACTTGTTCTTTCTGGAAATTTGTAATGTTTTCTTTTAATGTTAAGAAAGGAATTTTATCAAAATACATCTAGGTGTATGCCTTATTCTGATAAATCTATCTAGATCTTAGCCCTTTCATTTGCATACTCAATTCTTCAAACCAGGGAATTTTACTTCTGTCATTTCATTATTTGTAACCTTCCTCTGTTTTTTTTTTTCATTTTCTTTTATGATTATTATCTTCCTTACTGGAAATTTCTCTTGGGAGTTATTTTCCAAGTTTGTTTTCCCTGAAGATTTCCCTCTCTTTCTATATTTGCTCCATATTTTGAGGTGTTTCATCTGGTTCTAGGTAGTTTCACCATAAGCATCTTTGCCACAAGCATTTTTGCTGTAAGCATTTTCATTGCAAACATTTTTGCTACATAAATAATTGGCTATAAGGCAATTTTGCCATAAAAGCTAGAAAAATAATTGGTTGACAGTTTGTTTTGACAGTTGGTTAGTTTCATCAACTGGTTGACAGGTTGGATTTTTTCCTCCATTGATGCAGTACTTCCATTTTTATATTATATAAATCTAAGCCCTCAAACTGGTCTATACACTGGTGCAGTTTTGAACCCACTTTACCCATGGACCTTTGGAATATCTATCAACTGACATGTAGCAGTATGCCAAACACAAACAGTTCAGAAGGTTTTCATAATGCAATAAAAAGCTCAGTTACAAATATGCATTCTTATATTTGGAAACCGATATCTCTCTTAATGAAGGAAGAAATTTTAGTGAAAAAAGAAAAAAAAAGAAGAAAGCACTTTGCCAAACAAGCAGGTGAATCAACCAGCTAAGGTAAAAAAAGAAAAAGTATATATATATATATACATATATATATAAAATACTTTGAACAAAAGAATTTGAAGTGCTTCGATATAATCTATAAAATAAAATCAGTTATTTGCTCAACATTGCCGTGAAATTATACATTTTGAATGTATTCAAATATTTTGTATTTCACAACAAAACCTTTTTGTTTATTCACTTTTTGTGTTTCATTGTGTCAATGAACGTCCCTCTTTTGTTTTTCATTATTTTATCTTTTATGGAAAAAGTGCCTTAGAGCTGATTAGTTGTGCAACAAAAATGTCTATGGCAAAGATGCTTATGGTAAAAATACCAGACACAGTTTCTTTCACATGGTCTTGTAAGCCAGTAATTCTGGGTTCAACAGGAACACACCTTTTTTCGATTATTTTATTTTTAAATTTAAAAATCAGATTTCTGGGGGCACCTGGGTGGCTCAGTCAGCTAAGTATCAGACTCTTGATTTTGGCTCAGGTCATAATGTCAGGGTCATGGGATTGAGCCCCACATCCCTCTGCATGGAACCTGCTTGGGATTCTCTCTCTTTCCCTCTGCCCCTGCCCCTCCCCACCCCCATTCATGCCCATGTTCTCTCTCTCTCTCTCAAAAGGAAAAAAAAAATATTGTGACTTTGAATTAGATGAGGCAGTAGGAATGCAAAAGAGAATTTGAATGTTTGAGATATAGAAGTTGATTATATATATCCTGACATTTGAATGGATGTGAAGGGCAAAGAAGAGAGAGTACCTAATTCAAATCCTCAAATTTTTTGTCTGCTGAATTCCACAAGATAAACCCTTTTAGGAAAAATTGCCTAATAGCATCGGCTTTGAAATTTCAAAAAAAAATTTACCTTGGAAGAATTATTAAACAATTTATTCCGGTTTCAGGTTGAGGCAATAGTTCAAATGCAGTTTGTAATGTTTTATTTCCTTTTAAAAACTAAATCAATACTTTGTAACTTAATTAATACATTATTTGAAAAATACTTTTATATGTTCTTTCAGAGAAACTTTCTCATTTTTGAGTTATGATTGTTAGCAATTTTGAAACTAGCCATACTCCCCATGAGTTATCTCTAATTTATAAAATTAGAGACTGAGTTTAGGGGCTGCATTGGTACAGGGGAAATGGTTGATTTCATGAGCATTTTGTCCCAAAATGTTTTCTTTCAACTTTGTTTTGAAGATTTTATCTATTTATTTTAAAGAGAGAGAGAGAGAGAAAACATGTGAACAGGATGGGGGGGGTAGCAGAGGGAGAGGAACTAGCAGACTCCATGCTGAGTGCAGAGCCCAACACAGGGGCTCCATCCCACAACCCTGACATCATGACCTGAACCATAACCAAGAGTCAGATATCTAATCAGCTGAACCACTCAGGTGCCCAGACTTCAAACTTTTTTTTTTAATACAATATGTAGATGCCGTGTCGAGTATTAGAAAAAGTTAGTGTGACATCTAGGTAGGCCTTGGTATATGCAGAGAAAATAACCATAGATAGTGTCTTTTTTATGTCCACTCTCCCAAGAAAACCTAAAGTGCAGACCCAGTCATTCTTGTGCCCTTCTCCCCAGGATGACTTGTTTCTCCACTAGACTCTTATGACCCCTCTGCTCCCATTGTCTCTTGATATGTTCATTGGACATGTATGGATATATTCACCTCTGAACTTTGGTTCCTGCTCTTCCCTGGCTTGCTGGGCCCCAATATACTCTGTTTTTTCTAACCAGCCTTTAAGGTCAAGTTCCTATTCCATGGTGATGGCAGAATGAATAATTAGACAGAACTTAAACATCAGAATTATAAAACTCGGTCTATCATTCAGGTTATCAATTAGTAAATAATATTGTTGCTGTGAAAATAACTACATTGAAGTAATGAAACTTTCAGTGATAGGCCCTAAGAGAGATGATCTAGTCTAACACTTTTATACTTGAGGAAGCTGAGGCCCAGAGAGGTTAAGAGATTTGCCCATTTTGAAAATACTAGTAATAAACTAGAACCCAGATTCCTTTATTCCTATTTCAGTGCTATTTTACCATATCATACTGGACTTGTGATTTAAATAGCACCCCAAACACATTTCATTTCTCCATGTATAATAAGATTGAATTTTTGCTTTAAATTTTAGAAAAAAAGGGGCATCTGGGTGGCTCAGTCGGTTGAGCATCTGCCTTTGGCTCAGGTTATGATCCTGGGGTCCTTAGATCGAGCCCCCTGTTGGGCTTCCTGCTTTAGTGGGGAGTCTGTTTCTCCCTCTGTCTCTGCTTCCCCCACCCTTGTGTGCTCTCTCTCTCTCTCTGTCTCAAATAAATAAATAAAATCTTAAAAAAAATTTTTGGAAAAAGAGTCTATTTTTTACATAACTAAATCAAAAGCACTCAACACCCCTAGAAAATTTTGGTATTGACCAAAGTCTGGAAGTATGTATGTTGTTTTAGACAAAAGCTGATAAGAAAATGTTGCATTGTATATAACTGTTAAGTATATGACTACTTTTTTGAAAGTTTATTTACATTTTGGCATCTCATATAAAGATAGTTAACTAGTCATGATTCTCCATTTTAGTTAATCTCCTGAAGGAAGTATCCAAATGCTGTACTCTATTCTATAAAATAAGATAGTTTATTTGGAATGATAGCTCAAAATCCTTTCTAGTTCTGTATTTCTCTAAGTCCCATTATCTAAAACTTAAATTTTATAATGCTGTGTCATCCTTTTCTCCTAATGCATTTAGAGTAGGAAGAATGTATAAAACACATCTAACATATTGTGAAAATCTGTGAAGATGTCTTAAATAATTTGAACTTCATATTAGCTATTTTAAATTGACCACTTAAGATTGTATTCAGAATTAATTGTAAAATAATTTTTATAATGCCAGATTAGATGAATATATTTACAAAATATCTTTGAGATTGCTATAGATTTTAGAAAGCCTGCTCCAAGTAGAATTTCAACCGTGTAGTAAAACAAAGCAAGAAAATAGTACTTTACTGTTGGATAGCACTTTAATATTCCCAGAGCAGAAGATTTTCAGATGCTGATATCTGGAGATTCTCCTGCAAATAGGACACTTATCTTATTAAACTGATTAACTCGCAGTGAAAGCCACCAGTTGACAGGTCCTACCCACACACTTCCTTTTGGTGCTTCATTCTTAATATGAATGAATGTCCAACAGTTCACTCCAACAATTGCCCATTAATTTAAGGAAAGCTTCCAACATGAAAAACGTGATATTCTGTATCAAACAGTATAATGTGATCCAGAAGAATCTGACAATGAAGGTAGCTAGAAGATTAAAGTACAAAAGCAAAAAGGAAAACATATATAAGTTAGAGACAAACTTTATTTTCAAAGAATCAATGAAACTATTGAGTTCATTAAATAAGAATAAGGTGCTATTTAAGAATAAGAATAAGGTGCTATTTAAATTTCTCAAAGTAGAAAAAGCAGAACTTTGAAATTAGAAATATGATAGGTAAAATTTAGTTATAAACTTAAATAGATTAGAAGAGAAAATTATGAAGAGCTCCTAGAAAACAGAACAGGAAGCAAAGAGGTTAAGAGAAACACAGAAGGGGAAGGAAGAAAAAAGAAAGGTGGAGGGAGGCAAATCATAAAAGACTCTGAACTGTAGAGAACAAGCAGGTTTGCTGGAGGGGAAGTGGGTAAGGGATATGGGAAATTGGTGATGGCTATTAAGGAAGGTCCTTGTAATTAGCATTGTGTGTTATATATAAGTGATGAATCACTAAATTCTACTCCTTAAACAAATATTGCCCTATCTGTTAACCAACTAATTTAAATAAAAACCTGAAAAAAGAGAGAGAGAGAGAAGAAACAGAAGACAGAAAAAAACATGAGAGTCAAGGCTTAACCCAGGAGGCCCATCATATTGCAAGACTCCCATAAAGGAAGAACAGAAAAAGTAGAATGAACAAGAAATTATTAAAGAAATAATATGTTTATTTTTTCTCAGAACTGAAGGAAATGAAATGAAATTCCTTCAGTTCCACATTGAAAAAGCCCACTGAATATCCAGCACAATAAACAAAAAATACTCATACCAAAGAAAAAAATCACAAAATTGCAGCATACCAAGGGTGAAGAAAAGGTTGGAAGAACTTCCCAAATGCAAGGAATGGGGTAGTTCACATCCAAAAGAGTAGAATGGCATTGGACTTCTCCACAACTACACTGTGAAACAATTTCTTCAAAACTGTAAGGGAAATAGTTTCACTAGTTAATTCTGTACTCAGCCAAATCAAGTGTAATGGTAGAAAAGAAAGAGTAGTCCCTCCTTTCCCTAAAAGATACTTTCCATGGACTGATGCCTATGAAATTATTAGAGAATGTGATTTGTCCAGATGATTAAATTAAGGAAGAGAAAGATATAGACGACTCGGGGGAGAAGAAAGATCCCACTCAGGAGAGGGATAAAGAAGTGTCAGCACGGCTACTATTCAACAAACCAAGAGGACAATCACTTCCATATTGTCCTCTCTAAAAGAGAACCTTAGGAAAGAGCTCTCCGGGAAACAAAAGAAAGTGACATGTTTGAGCATATAGAAAAAATATTAATAGGCATGTAGCAGTGATGTTGGAAGAGTATGTAATAATTGTATTAAGAACATAGAAAACTTGGGTGCCTGGGTGGCTCAGTGGGTTGAAGCCTCTGCCTTCGGCTCAGGTCATGATCTCAGGGTCCTGGGATTGAGGCCCGCATCGGGCTCTCTGCTCAGCAGGGAGCCTGCTTCCTCCTATCTCTCTGCCTGCCTCTCAGCCTACTTGTGATCTCTCTCCCTCTGTGAAATAAATAAATAAAATGTTTAAAAAAAAAAAAAAGAACATAGAAAACTAGATGGGTAAAAAGAAAATCTCTCTGCCTGCCTCTCAGCCTACTTGTGATCTCTCTCCCTCTGTGAAATAAATAAATAAAATGTTTTAAAAAAAAAAAAAGAACATAGAAAACTAGATGGGTAAAAAGAAAATCAAGTAGTTATTAACTCCAGGATAAATAATAGGCATGGTCCTAGTTCACTTCTTTGCTTACAATATTTACAATTCATAATAATGTAGACATTAGTTATTTATATTTATATTGGTGATTTATAAAATACCACATTATAACATTTTGGTATCAGACATGGGTGGAAATGTGGAATAAGAATACAGAAGAGTGAAGTCTTCCTATATGATTGGGAGTTAACCAATAGTGTTTTAAATTGATAAATGAAGAAATAAAGTATAAAGATATCATCTAGACCCACACTTATATTAATCTATGACAAAGGAGGCAAGAGTATACAGTGGAGGAAAAGACAGTGTTCAAGAAATGTTGCTTGGAAAACTGGACAGCTACATGCAAAAGAATAAAATTGGACCATTTTCTTACATACAATACATAAAATACCATACATATGATATTAAAATCAAAATGGACTAAAGACCTAAATGTGAGACCTGAAAGCATGAAACTCATAGAAGAGACATAAGCAGTCATTTCTTTGACATCCGCCATCACAATGTTTTTCTAGATCTGTCTCCTGAGGCAAGGGAAACAAAAGCAAAAATAAACTATTGGGACTACACCAAAATAAAAAGCGTTTGCACAGCAGAGGAGACCATCACCAAAATAAAAAGGCAACCTACTGAGTGGGAGAAGGTATTTGCAAATGATATATCCAATAGGGATTAATATCCAAATATATACAACATTTATACAACTCAATACCAAAAAAACCACAAAATAGATAATCTGATTTTAAAAAGGGCAGAGGACCTGAATAGACATTTTTCCAAAGAAGACATACTCATGGCCCGCAGACACATGAAAAGATGCTCAACATCATTATACAATGAAATGCAAATCAAAACCACAATGAGATATCCCTTCACACCTGTCAGAATGGCTAGAATGAAAAAGACAAGAAATGACAAGGGTTGGAGAGGATATGGAGAAAAAGGAACCCTTGTGCACTGTTGGTGGGAATGCAAATTGGTGTAACAACTGTAGAAAACAGTATGGAGGTTTTTCAAAAAGTTTTTTCTAATTTTTTGAAAAGGGCTCCCATTTAGGTCTTTACTGTATGACCCAGTGATTCAACTACTGGGTATTTACCCAAAGAAAATAAAACACTAATTTGAAAAGGCATATGCACTCCTATGTTTATTGCAGCATTATTTACAATAGCCAGAATATGGAAGCAACCCAACTGTCCATTGATAGATGAATGGATAAAGAAGATGTGATAGATAGATAGATAATGGAATATTGCTCAACCATAAAAAGAATGAGTTGTTGCCATTTGTGACAACATGGATGGATATAGAGGTTATATTGCTAAGTGGAATAAGTCAGAAAAAGACAAATACTGTATGGTTCTCCTCATATGTGGAATTTAAGAAATAAAACAAAGAAAAAGACAAAGAAACCCAGACTCTTAAGTACAGAGAACAAATAAATGGGTATTTGCTAGAGGAGTGGTAGGTGGGGAGATAGGTGAAATAGATAAAGGACTTTAAGAGTACACTTACCGTGAGGAGCACTGAGTAATGTATAGAATTGTTGAATCATACTGTATACCTGTAACCAATATATAGATATAGATATAGATATAGATATGTAAAACCCAGAGGAAAAAGCCAGAAGAGTTGAGGACAATTGCTTCTGGAGACAGAGTAGAGAGGGGTGTGCAGAAGAATGCAGTTTTTCACTGTAAGACTTTTAATATAATTTTACTTAATAAACTGCATACATGTTTGTTGAGTAGAGTATTCTACAGATCTCTGTTAGGTCTAGTTGATTTTTAGTACTATTTCAGTCTTCTATTTCCCTGTTGACCTGCCTAGTTATTCTATCCGTTATTGAAAATAGAATACTAAAGTCTCCAGCTGTTATTGTTTAATTGTGTATTTTTCCCTTCGGTTCTTAAGTTCTTGCTTCAGGTTTATTGGGGCTTTTTTGTTAGATGCATATATGTTTATAATAGTTAGTACTTCTGATGGGCTGATCCTTTTATTATTATAAAATGTTCTTTGTTTCTAGGGAAATTTTTGTCTTAGTTTCTTCTGATATTAGTATGCACACTCCAACTTTTTTTTAGAGTATCAGTTTATGATTTTATTATCAGGTATTAATTTCCATAGACAGTGAAACTCACATGGGCCTCATTCATTCAGGCTCCCTGGAGAATATCTACATGTCAGTGTATGGGATGCCATGTACTACTTTGTTTTGTTTTGTTTTGTTTCTTTTTTTTCAACTTTCTTTTGATTATTGTTTGTATGGTATAATCTTTTCATAGTTTCATTTTTAACCAATTTCTGTCTTTGAATCTAAAGTTTGTATTTCACAGACAGTGAGTATATAGTTATATCATGTTTTTTTATCCATTCTACCAGTCTCTGACTTTTGACTTGAATGTTTATTCCGTTTACATATAATGCAATTACTGTTAAATTGAGAATTACATCTGCCACTTTCCTGGTTGCTGTGTTTCTTATGTCTTCACCCATTTTTACCATTCCTTCATTATTGCCGCCTTCTGTATTTGACAGATTTTTTTTTAGTATACTATTTTGTTTCTTTTACTGTATCTTTTAAATCGTTTTCTTAGTGCTTGCCCTGTTGATTGTTATTAGCATGTTTACATAAAACAATCTAGTTTAGATTAATATCAACTTAATTTCATTACAAAAACTTTGCTCCATTCACTCCCTTACTTAGTTCCATTCACTTCCCTTTATTTTGTGCTATTTTTGTCATATAGATTACATTTTTATACATTGTAAACCCATCAACACAGTTTTAAAATTGTGTAGTTCTCTTTTAAGTCATATAGGAGAAGAAAAGAATTACAATGAAAAATATCTATACTTTTATATTTACCTATATACTTTTATATTTACTTGTGCTTTTTGTTTCACTATGTAAAACAAAATTATGTCTAGTGTTAGCCTGAAATATTCTCCTCATTTCTTGGACCCAACTACTAGCAATATATTCTCTTAATTTTTGTTTTTTAGAACTATCTTGATTTCTCCTTCATTTTTAAAGAATGGTTTTGCTGATGTAAGCTTGTTTGTTCACAGTTGTTTTGTTTGTTTGTTTGTTTTCTTTCAGCACTTTGGATTATGTCATCTCAATACCATTTGACCTCTATGGTTTCTAGTGAGAAGTCAGTCTTTACTTTTATTGAGGATCATATTTTCTATTGCAGTTTTCAAGATTATCTCTTGTCTTTTTCTTTTGACATTTTGACTGAAATGTTGAGTATAGATCTTTTTTAATTTATTGTACTTGAGTTTACTGAATTTCTTGGATTCTAAGATTAATGTTCTTTTTTTTTTTCAGTTGTATCTGGAGAGTTTCTATTCATTATTTCTTTTTTTTTTTTTAAAGGTTTTATTTATTTGACACACAGAGAGAGATTACAAGTAGGCAGAGAGGCAGGCAGAGAGAGAGGAGAGAGGAGGAAGCAGGCTCCCTGCTGAGCAGAGAGCCCGATGCGGGCCTCGATCCCAGGACCCTGGGATCATGACCTGAGCCGAAAGCAGAGGCTTTAACCCACTGAGCCACCCAGGCGCCCTAGTCATTATTTCTTAAGATATTCTTTCTCTCTCCTCTTTCTCTCTTTCTCCCACCTTCCCCAGCCACTCCCGTCCTCTCTCTCTATTTCTGGGACTCCCATTTTGCATGTGTTGGGGATGTTGGATCTTGTCCCTTAGGTGTCTGAGGCTCTGTTAATTTCTCCTTATTCCTTTTGCTGTTTCCTTCTCCTACGGGATAGTTTCAGTTGACCTGTATTCAGTTCATTGTCTTCAAGTTAACCGATTCTTTCTTCTTTAAGTTTAAGTATGTTATTCAGACTAGAGAAGTTTTTAATTTTAGTTATATTTTGCAACATCAGAATTTCTCTTTGATTTAAAATAATAGAGGTCCCTTGCTGGCTCAGTCATTACAGCATGTGACTCTTGATCTCTGGGTTGTGAGTTTGAGCCCCATGTTGGGTGTAGACATTACTTAAAATCTTTTAAAAATAAAAATAATAATAACTAACTTCCTCAGGGACAGTTTCTGTTAACTGCTATTTTTCCTGTTTATATGCTATACTTTTCTGTTTGATTTTATCATTTGGGGGGGTCAAAACTGGACATGTAAAATAATTTGTCTACTCTAGAAACCAGATGCCCTTCTCCCCAGGGTTTGTTATTGTTATTTGGGTTTTTGTTGCTAGTTGTTTTTTTAAGTGATTTTTCTGTAAAGTCTTTTCTTTGTTGTGTGGTCACTAAAGTCTCTGTTCTGTTGCCTTAGTAGTCAGCAAATGATTGATGGGAGATTGAACTAAGAAATCTCTCAACCTTTGCTGAGGGGCTCTGTATATTTGTTGGGGCGTAACCTTAGTGCTCCACCAGGCAGTTTACAACTCTCCCTTAGCCTTCACTTTCACTTTCTGCTTGCACAGAGTCTCAAAGTCAGCCAGAAGTGAGAGCTTAGAGCCTTCTCAGGTCTTTCATGGTCATGCGCTAAGCTCTTTGCATGTGCATGACCTCCTAGAATCCCAAGAATATGTTGGAGTTTTTCAGAGTTCCATGTGGACATCTAATTCTTCAATTTTCCCTTTAATTTTTGTTTGTTTGATCAGCCTCTTGTTAGCCCCAAGCATTAAAGCCCCCTCCAACAGCTTCAGTGTTAACTAATTGCCACTGATTTTCTTCAGTAAATGTTCACAAGTAAGACTGTTTGCACAGAGGCAGCTCTAAGTCATGAAGCAAACTGCCTTGAAAATGGAATCATTTGGTGAGATGCTAGATAAGGCAAATAGTGATGGTTCTTTGGGTATGGACATTTCAGGGAATTTCTAAACCAACCCTAATCCTGTATGTGTTGATAGGCTGCTAGTTTATCCAGCTACCAGAGTTGTGAGGCTCTTGGTTTTCAAGGCTACTCCAGAACCTGAGAGGGGAATGGGATTAAGAGAAAAATGAAATAATTAACTGAAGTTTATTTGCAGAGTTTTGAAAAAGATAATTTTGACAGTTTTGCCAGTGTGACCATTGCCTTTACTCCACCATTCCGAATATAAAGCTATACTTTTTAAAAGACAAATACAATATGATTCCACTTATATGTAGAATTTAAAAAACAAAATGAATAAACAAAAAGCAGAATCGGACCTATAAATACAGAGAACAAACTGATGGTTGCCAGAAGGGAAGGACTCTGGGGTGGGTGGGGGATGAGCAAACGGTCGAAGAAGCATGGGAAATATAGGCCTCCAGTTGTGGAATGAATAAGTCATGGGAATAAAAGGTACAGTGTAGGGAATATAATCAATGATACTGTAATAGCAATGTATGGGGACAGATGGTAGCTACACTTGTGGTATAGAAAGCATAATGTATAGAGTTGTTGAATTACTATGCTGTACACCTGAAACTAATGTAATGTCTATCCACTATACTGAAATAAAAAAAATTAAAAAGTCATTCAAATAGTAGAAATAGAACAAAAAAGTGGTTTCTACCCTAAACACCTCAACTCTGGATCCAAAACAGAATATTTTTTTTAAGATGGTTTATTTATTTATTTGATGGAGAGACAGCGAGAGAGGGAACACAAGCAGGGGGAGTGGGAGAGGGAGAAGCAGGCTTCCCCACTGAGCAGGGAGCTTGATGCAGTACTGGATCTCAGGACCCTGGGATCATGACCTGAGCCAAAGGCAGGCACTTAATGACTAAGCCACCCAGGTGCCCCCAGAATATTAACTAGTTCTAACAGTTACTGTGTGTCTTTCATAAATACATGCCTAGAGAAGCATATATACATATATATATGATCTATATTTCCTTTTATACATATAGAAATATACTGTACACTCTGTTATTCACCATTTTTTTAAACTTGGTGATTTACCTTAGATATTGCTGCATGGAGCTATTTCAGTGTGTTGTTGTCATAGTTGTTTGGTATTCCACGGATGGATAGCCCATTATTTACACATTTTCTAGTAACAAATATTTGGATTGGTCTACTATTTTGTTATTTCAAACAATGATGGAGTGAACACTATTGCATTTACATCTCTTTGACCACGTGTGCTTGTATTACTATAGAATAAGTTCCTAATTATGAAATGTAAGGTGTGTTTGTTTTCAGATTTTGATGGATGTTGGAAAATTGCCTCTCCAGTGATGTTTCATCAGTTTATACTTCTGTTTGTAGTAAAGGAGAATGCTGTTTCTCCTCACTCTTGCCACATTGGATTATCAAGTATATTTTGCCAATTTCCAAGATGAAAAACTTCTCCTTATTGTTTTAATTTTCTTCTCTTATAATACCTTTTCATATATTTGTGAATCTTCGTCCTTCACTCACCACACACACCACACCTAAGAGCGCCTCTTTTCATATCCTTCTCTCATTTTTTTATTGAGTTTTGATTTGTAATAGCTCTTTGTCAGTGAGGGTAGTTGGACTTTTGGTCTGTTTTATATATTATAAATATTCTTTTCTCTAGCTGATTATTTGACATTTGGCATGGCTTACAGTACTTTTTTCTTTGTTAATTTTTTTGTGTTCAGATTTTCCAGTCTTTTCCTATCTTTATGTCTTGCTTAGAAGGGCATTTGCTTCTCAGTTTATAAAAATTCATCTCTTATTTCTTCCAGGAACTTATTGTTCCATTTATTTATTTATTTATTTGGGTGACTTATTGTTTGTGAGTGCTAACCAGTTGTCTCTGCATCATTCCCCTCTGATTTATTTTTATCTTTTTTTGCCCCTCTGACTTAAAATGCCACTCTTGTTAGGTACTATAATCCTTTATGTAGAGAGAATATTTCTGGACTTTTTATTCTTTTCCATTGATTTCTTTGCCAATCTGTCCTTTCTTTAGTGCCAATATTTTAATGTGTATTTTTCCATATGACCTTTAGAATCAGCTTGTCTAGTCCTATTTCCTGCTTGAGGAAAAATTTCTGTTGTTACTTTTGTTAAAATTACATTAAAACATTAACCTCAGATTTTTGCATGCATCAGTCAGAATCATGAGGAAAGCTTGTTAAAAGTTTCCTGGGCCTCACCTTTAGAGTTTCTGATTCACTGAGTCTAAGTTGGAGGCTTGGAATTTGCATATCTAAAAATTCAAAGGGTGATGTTGATGCTGCTGGTCTGGGGCACCCTGCTTTTGTAAAGTAAAAAGGTATTCATTTGAAGATAGTTGTCACCCTTCCAATATTGATTCTAACAGCAAGGTACGTTATTCCATTTATGTCCTATTTTCCAAGTAGAGTTTCAGTGTTTTCTTTATATTGACACAACTTGTTTTAAATTTGTTCCTATGCAGTTCATCTTTTTTGTTGCATTGTAATAAAGGTTAGTTTATAATTATTATTTAATATCAGAGAACACTTCCATTATTTGGCAATTTGTGAATTATTTTAAAATTTTATGGTTAGCAAGTCGTCCTTCAACTTATTGCAATGGAAGTGGGAATAATATTAGGTTACTTTCTGAGAAACTGGAGGAAATACTGGCGAAAGAGAGGAAGGTGAGCTTTGATAAGAACATGTTACTAAAATTTTTTCCACTTAAAAATGTTTCCTTCATATGTTTCCTTCATATGATTCTACTGCTGGAAAAATTAATTGGAATAATTAGCTTTTCTAAAGTATAGTAAGGCCTCTGAAAACTGTGGGCTTCACTCACATGTAAGAGGAATTACTAATATCAAAGATGTATTACATTCAAATAGCTTGAATTTTGGTTATATATGTAAATTTAGAGGCCTAAGGACATTCCCAGGAAGGGTGAAAGTGTTTATAAATTGCAAGGGTAAAGGGTGAAGGAATGGATGAAGACTAACGAAAAAATACTCTTACTTTGATAGAAAGTAAGCACCTTTCGGGACCATAGCATATGCCCCTATGTTTTATTGCCTAGACTGAGGATATCTGAAGACTATTTTTAAGATCTGCAAAATAAATTTTTAAAATTCAGTCTAAATATTTCTTCAAGATAGTATAATCCAAATTAGTATTTTGCAGTCAGCCTAGTATCTTTTTTCCTCTCCTTCTATCAGTAAAAAAATAAAAAGAAATACTATACTATGTTATAGTTTAGAATTTTCTTACTGTGCTTTGCAGAATACTAGTTCCCCAAATATGCCCATGTTCTGATCTCCAGAACCTGTGAGTATGTTACCTTACACAGCAAAGGGGAATTAAGCTTACAGATAGGGTCAAAGTTGCTAATCAGCCAACCTTAAAAGAGGGAGAGTATCCTAGATTATCCAGGATTCTTCAAAGAGGAAGAGGAGGGCCAGAGAGGAGGTGAAAGATTTCATGTGATAAAGACTCATTCTGCTCTGGTGGGCTTTGAAAATGGAGAAAAGGAACCATAAGCCAAGGATTATGGGCTATCTCAAGAATCTGGAAAAGGAAGGCTACTGGTTCTCCCATAGAAAGGAATGCAGCTATGCCCAACCTTAGCCCAGTGAGACCTACACAAGGTTAGTTGACCCTATAGAACAATAAGGTAATAAAAAGCATTGTTTTAAACCATAGATTTATGGTAATTTGTTTGGTAATAAATAGGAAATTAATGCAATTATTAATCTATTTTGACAGAGCCCTCACAAATACTGATGCTTCCTCTTTTTTTTCTTACATTGTTAGACTTTGTCCAAATATCTAAAAGGTTAACTTTTTTTCCCCCAATGAACAGCAAAATTTGTGGAAGTTGAATATCTAAGAGCTCATTTAGGGCAATACTTATCTGGAAATCTGGTCTATCTGCAAAGTGACTCAAGGCCTCATTGGCATATCACCCTGGAAAATAGCTGAGTCAGAATTAAGATAGAGAGCTTTGGAGTCAGAGGCTCAGAGACCCAAAACCTCTGCTCGGACTGAATATGTGACATTGGATAAGTTATTTAACCTCTCTTTGCCTCTTTTTCCTTATAATAGAACTTAATCATAAGGTTATAGTGAGGATTACCTGAGAGAATATATCTATTGCACTTAGCATGGTTCTAGCCCATAGGCAAAAAAATTATAAGTGAAGACACAGATTCTCAAAAAAAAAAAAAATCATCATAGTGCCTTTCATCATAAAAGCAAAAAATCTAAACTCAACTGTTCCCAAAGACATAAATACAGTAATTGATATTCATAATGGCATTCATAAATTATCAAGTATAAGGTTTTTAAAAAAAATCTTTTAAAGATCTTTAAAATATGTGTGTTGGAGCTTAAAGTGGCACCTTTAGGAAGAAAGTCTCTTTCTTCCCTCCTTTCTTTCTTTTTTTAAATTTCAAGTTAGTTAACATAGAGTGCGGCACTGGTTTCAGGACCAGAATCCAGTTATTCATCAGCCACATACAATACCCAGTTCACATTCAAACAAGTGGCCTCCATAATGTCCAACACCCATCTACCCCATTCTAACCCACCTCCCCTTCAGCAACCTTCAGCTTGTTCTTTACATTTAAGAGTTTCTTGTGGTTTGCCTCCCTCTCTGTTTTTATCTTATTTTATTTTTCCTTCCCTTCCCCATGTTTATCTGTTTTTCTTAAATTGCACATATGAGTGAAATCATATAGTATTTGTCTTTCTCTGACTGATTTATTTCACTTAGCATAATACCTTCTAGTTCCATTCATGTCATTGAAAATGGCAAGATTTCATTCATTCTGATCACCAAGTAGTATTCCATTGTATATATATACCACATATGTTTATTCCTTCATTGGTTGATAGACATCTGGGCTCTTTCCATAATTTGGCTTTTGTCGATGGTGATTCTATAAACATTGGGGTGCATGTGCCCTTTCAAATCAGTATTTTTGTATCCTTTGGTTAAATAACTACTAGTGCAATTGCTGGGTCATAGGGTAGCTCTCTTCTTAACTTTTTGAGGAAACTCCATACTGTTTTCCAGAATGGACACACCAATTTGCCTTCTTACCAACAGTACAAGAGGGTTCCCCTTTCTCTGCACCCTCACAAACACCTGTTGTTTCCTGAGTGGCTAATTTTATCCATTCTGACAGGTATGAGGTGGTATCTCACTTTGGTTTTGACTTGTATTTCCCTGATGATGAGAGATGTTGAGCATCTTTTCATGTGTCTGTTAGCCATCTGAATGTCTTCTTTGGAAAAGATTCTATTCAAGTCTTCTGCCCATTTCTTAACTGGATTATTTGGTTTTTTGGGTGTTGAGTTTGATAAGTTCTTTATAGATTTTGGATACTAGCCCATTATCTGATATATCATTTGCAGATACCTTCTCCCATTCCATCAGTTGCCTTTTAGTTTTGTTGATTGTTTCTTTCACTGTGCAGAAGCTTTTTGTTTCGATGACATCCTGATAGTTCATTTTTGTTTTTGTTTCCCTTACCTCTGGTGATGTGTCTAGTAAGAAATTTCTATGGCCGAGGTCAAAGAGATTGCTGCCTGTGTTCTTCTCTAGAATATTGATGGTTTCCTGTGTCACAGGTTAGATCTTTCATCCATTTTGAATTTATTTTTGTGTGTGGTGTAGGAAAGTGGCCAGTGTCATTCTTCTGCACGTCACTGTCCAGTTTTTTCCAACACCATTTGTTGAAGAGATTGTCTTTTTTCCATTGGATATTTTTTCCTGCCTTGTTGAAGATTAGTTGACCATACAGTTGTGGGTCCATTTCTGTTTCTGTATTCTGTTCCATTAATCTATATGTCTGTTTTTGTGCCAATACCATACTGTCTTAATGACTGCAGATTTGAAACATAGCTTGAAGTCTGGAATTATGGTGCCTCCAGCTTTTCTTTTCTTTTTCTACTTTAATTTAGCTACTTAAGGTTTTTTTGTTTTGTTTTGTTTTGTTTTTTGGTTCCATACAAATTTTAGAGTTGTTTGTTCTGGCTCTATGAAAAATGCTGGTGTTATTTTGATAGGGATTGCATAGAATGTGTAGATTGCTTTGGGTGGAATACACCTTTTAACAATATTTTTTTCTTCCAATCCATGACATGGAATGTTTTTCCATTCCTTTGTGCATTCATCAACTTCTTTCATAAGTGTTCTATTGCTTTCAGAGTACAGAACTTTTACTTCTTTGTTTAGGTTTATTTCTAGGTATCTTTTGGTCATTGGTGTAATTGTAAAAGGGACAGATTCCTTGATATTTCTTTCTGCTGCTTTATTATTATTGGCGTATAGAAATGCAACAGATTTTTGTATGTCCATTTTATATCCTGTGATTTTGCTGAATTCATATATCAGTTCTAGCAATTTGTTGGTGGAGTCTTTCAGGTTTTCTACATAAAGTATCCTGTTGTCCACAAAAAAAGTGAAAGTTTGACTTTTCCTTGCTAATTTGGATGCTTTTTATTTTTTTGTTGTTGTTTTCTGATTGCTGAGGCTAGGATTTTCAGTACTATGTTGAACAACAATAGTAAGAATGGACATCACTATCATGTTCCCGACCTTAGGGATAAAGCTCTCAGTTTTTCCCATTGAGGATCATATTAGCTCTTAGTCTTTTGTGTATGGCCTTTATGATGTTGAGTTATGTTCCTTCTATCCATACATTATTGAGGGTTTTCTCAAGAAGGATGCTGTATTTTGTGAAATGCCTTTTCTACATCTGTTGAGAGGATCATGTGATTCTTATCCTTTTATTAATATGGTGTATCATGTTGATTGACTTGTAGATATTGAACCACCCCTGCAGCCCAGGAATAAATTTGACTTGATCTTGGTGATTAATCCTTTTAATTTCCTGTTGGATTTGATTGGCTAGAGTCTTGTTGGGAATTTTTGCATCCATGATTATCAGAGATATTGGTCTGTAATTCTCCTTTTTAATGAGGTGTTTGTCTGGTTTGGGAATCAAGGTAATGCTGGCCTCATAGAATGAGTTTGGGAGTTTTCCTTCCATTTCTATTTTTTGAAACAGCTTCAGAAGAATAGGTATTAATTCTTCTTTACATGTTTGGTAGAATTCCACTGGGAAGCCATCCAGCCCTGGACACTTGTTTTTTGGGATATTTTTATTATTGATTCAATCTCTTTGCTGGTTATGGGTCTGTTCAGATTTTCTATTTCTTCCTATTTCAGTTTTGGTAGTTTATATATTTCTAGGAATTTATCCTTTTCTTCCAGATTGCCTAATTTGTTGGCATATAATTGCTTATAACATTCTCCTATAATTATTTGAATTTCTTCATTGTTGGTTATGATCTCTCCTATTTCATTTGTGATTTTGTGTCCTTTCTCTTTTCTTTTTGATAAGTCTGGCCTAGGGATTTATCAATTTTGTTAATTCTTTCAAAGAACCAGCTCCTAGGTTCACTGATGTGTCCTACTTTTTTTTTTTTTACTTGTAGATCATTTATTTCTGATCTGATCATAGTTACTTCCCTTCTTCTGTTGATTTTAGGCTTATTTGCTGTTCTTTTTCCTGCTTCTTCAGGTGTAAGGTACGGTTGTGTATTTAAGACTTTTCTTCTTGAGGAAGGCCTGTATTGGTATAAAATTCCTTCTTATAACTGCCTTTGCTGCATCTCAAAGGTTTTGGACTGCCATGTTTTCATTTTCATTTGCTTCCAAGTATTTTTTTATTTCTTAAATTTCCAGGTTAACCCTTTCATTCCTTAGTAGGATGTTTTTTAACCTCCATGTATTTGTGGCCCTTCTAAATTTTTTCTTGTGGTTAACTTCAAGGTTCATAGCATTGTGATCTGAAAAATATGTATGGTATGATCTCAGTCTTCTTGTACTGGTTGAGGCCTGAGATTTGTGATCCAGTATGTGATCTATTCTGGAGAATGTTCCATGTGCACTCAAAAAGAATATGTATTTTGCTACTTTAGGATGAAATGCTCTGAACATGTCTGTTAAGTTCACCTGGTCCAGTGTGTCATTCAAAGTCATTGTTTCCTTGTTGATCTGCTTAGATGAGCTGTCCATTGGTGTGAGTGAGGTGTCAAAGTCTCCTACTACTATCGTATTATTATCAATGGTTTCTTTTTTTGTTTTTGTTTTTTTTTAACATTTTATTTATTTATTTGACAGAGAGAGACACAAGAGAGGGAACACAAGCAGGGGTAGTCAAAGGGGAGAAGCAGGCCTCCTGCCGAGCAGGGAGCCTGATGCAGGGCTCGATCCCAGGACACTGGCATCATGCCCTGAGCCAAAGGGAGACACTCAACGACTGAGCCACCCAGGCGCCCCATCAATGAGTTTCTGAAAGTTTGTTATTAATTGATTTATATATTTGAATGCTCCCAAATTGGGGGTATAAATATATATTACTGTTAGATCTTCTTGTTGGATAGACCCCTTTATTATGATATAGTGCTCTTCTTCATCTCTTTTTACAGTCTTTCCTATTTCTACCAGAACTGAAGCTGATGCTTTAGAACACTCTGTGATTAACAGACCTGGTATATGTGGGATGGCCTATGTTGTTCTTCTGAGGGAGAGGCCCCCCTCTGCTGGCTTACAATCAGACCTGCCTTAGCAAAGTTGCCCCTGCTGGGTGCTGGGGGCAGGGTTTGGTGTAAGGGACTCCGGCCTACCCTGGAGGTGCCCTGTTTCTCTCTGAAGTCCAACCATGGTGGTGGGGGGAGGGTATACGTGGAACATCACATTATCCCACCCTCTCATCCCCCGGTGGGGGAGGGGTACTCTCAGCTGCTGCTGTTCAGGAGGCCCTCATAAAAAAGTGAACAATGTCTTCTCCTGTGTCCCAGGCTTTCATCAGATCACTGCCTCTCAACCTCCCTGTGCCTGACTGTCAGCATACCCTGTGCCACAGTTCTCCAGTGTTTTATCTTTGTCCCATGGATGGTATTAAAAACTCCAAATCTTAAAGGACCCAGCAAGGTGTGGACCTGCTTGTCTCCCTAGGAGGAGAGGCCCACGGCTTGCCCAGTGCCATTCTGTCCCATAAAAGCAGTCACACAGAGTGTGTGCACATGGTGGCTGGAGTCTGTTGTGACCCACAGTGGAAAGCTGTGACCAACATATCGGCCCTCTGCACAAGCTTCTGTCCCCTGCTGCTTAACAGCCACTCAGTGGCTCCTGGGGGCCTTTTGTCCTCAGAAAAGAAAAATCTCTCTTCCAGATGTACTCCAGGAGGGGGAGCAATTCCTCCCAGTGCCACTCAAGGGATTCCCTAACCCCAGCATATTGCAAGAACCCTATGTGCTGTTCTTTCTCCTGCTCTCTTTCTGGCTTCACTCTGCAAAAATGGCTCCCTCCCCTTCCCAGCACCTCAACTTTTTTCTCCCCTAGTTCACAGTTCTGAACCTCACATGTGCCACTTTCTCTCCCTCCAGTTGTGCAGATTATTTTCTTAATCCTCAAATCAATTTCCTAGTTGTTCAAAATGATTTGATGTAGATCTATTCTGTTTGAGGGATAAGGCAAACCCAGGGTCCCCCTACTACTCTTCCAACTTTATCTTTCTTCTCAGAGACCTTTTGTAATTGCATATTTAAAAGTGAACATAATCATTTTCTTTTTTTTTTTAAAGATTTTATTTATTATTTATTTGTCAGAGAGAGAAAGAGCACAAGCAGACAGCGTGGCAGGCAGAAGCAGAGGGAAAAGCAGCCCTTCTGCTGAGCAAGGAGCCTGATGCGGGACTTGATCCCAGGAGCCTGGGATCATGACCTGAGCCAAAGGCAACTGCTTAACCCACTGAGCCACCCAGGTGTCCCAACATAATCATTTTCTACATACTTTTTTTCCCACTCTGTACCGATGTTGGTGATACTGTTAATTCATTTTGTTCAATCATTAATTAAACATATATTGAATGTCTACTATGTTCTAGTCCTGAGAGTTCGGTAATGAAGTAAACAAATTAACAAATATTTACCCCTCGGGGAACATATTTGTAGTGGAAAGACAAAGCAAATAAATATATTGTGTGTCTGATATAAATTATTTGGGGAAAAATAAAGCAGGGAAGAGAACTAAGGAGAGCCAAGATGTGGATAGGGTTATAATTCTAAATAGAATGCTTAGGGAAGTCATCACTGTAAAGGTACTATTTGAGCAAAGACCTGATGAAGTGAGGGAGCAAGCCATGGGAACATTTGGTGAAATATTTTTCCAGGATGAAGGAACAGCAGTTGCACATTGTGAAGCAAGAGTGTGTCTGGCATTTTGGGAAAACTGAGGTAGGAGGAATAGGAGAGAGGTCAGAGAGTTTATAGGGAACCATGATTGTGTTGTCCTGTCTACGTATTTTCCTAAAAATCGGTGACTATCCTTCACTACTTAATCTTTTTCTTTTTTTCCCTCCCTCTTTAACTCTGGTAAGTCACCAAGTTTTATTGATCCCAACTCTCCTGTTTATCCTATTTGTTCTTCCTGCCTTTGCTTCAGTTCAGGCCTTTATTATTGGTCACCCAGTTGATCTGCTGCTAGCTGCACACTTCATATTCCACACCCATCCAAGAGCTATTTTTTGAACAATGTCTGTATTGCAGGCCCTGCACTAAGTATTGTAGGTATACAGGCCAACAAACTTGCCTTTAGAAAATTCACAGTAACTGGAGAGAAAATCAACAGGCAGTTAGTCATATGACAGTGAAATAAGTGCTTTGAGAAGGGAAGTACGAGCAGACTAGTAGCACATGGGAGACGGGTAGCTCCAATTTATGAGGGTTAGTGCAAGCTTTCCAACAGAAATTATCTTCCTGTTAAGATCTAAAATATAGGAGCGCCTGGGTGGCTCAGTGGGTTAAAGCCTCTGCCTTCTGCTCAGGTCATGATCTCAGGGTCCTGGGATCAAGTCCCACATCGGGCTCCCTGTTTGGCGGGGAGCCTGCTTCCTCCTCTCTCTCTGTCTGCCTCTCTGCCTACTTGTACTCTCTCTCTCTCTCTGTCAAATAAATAAATAAAATCTTTTTAAAAAAAGATCTAAAATATAAGTGGAAGAGTTAGACTCTCAAAATGAAAAGAGTTTCCAAGCAAAGGGACCACTTGTGCAAATACCCAGAAAATAGAACTGAATGTGGTTTAGTGTTGCCAGACAGAGGACAGAGGAGAGTGACTCAAAATCAAGCTGGAGAAATACAAAGGAGCCAGATCATGTATGATATTATTAGGCCCCTTTAGGGTATTTGGTTACTCCATCTGTTACCAAAATCATCAGTTTCAAACTTGAGGATAATACACAGTTTATCTCCCATAACTAAAACCCGCCAATGATTCCTTACTGGCTTTATGTTAAATTCAAATTCTAACATGCACATGTGAAGTTCTTTAATCTGACTTTTGCCTCTTCAGCATCAGTTCCCACAGGCCCCACTCTTACTTTATACACTAGCAGTGCAGGACAGCTTATAATAACACTCCAGAAGGGAGAAATCTCCAGGCCGTACCAAATGCTTGGAATGCTCCTTTGGCCCTTCCTAACCTCATGAATTCATTTTTATCTTTCAAAAATAATCTCAGAGGTCATCCTTTTTTTTTTCCCCAAGATTTATTTACTTGAGTTAGAGTGAGCAAGGACAACCAGAAGGGGCAGAAGGAGAGGGAGAGAGAATCTCAAGCATACTCTTCGCTTAGCACAGATCCTGACACAGGGCTCCATCTCTCAACCCCAAGATCATGAGCTGAGCTGAAACCAGGAGACAGGTGTTCAACTGACTGTGCCACCCAGGTGCCCCTCATCTTCTATAGGAATCTATAGAAGATAGATAGAATCTATCTTCTATAGAAATCTATAGAAGATAGATAGAATCTATCTTCTATAGAAATCTATAGAAGATAGAATCTATCTTCTATAGGAATCTATAGAAATCATCCCCAGAAAATTCAAATGAAGTTAATCCTTTCCTCTTCTGTACTACCACCCCACTTCTGTGTGATATTTTCATTGCAGTTGCCTTGATCTATAACAGTTTGTTTATATATTAAACTTCTCCACTGGTTTTAGCTCTTAGAGGGACTGTGGGTTTGGTTTTGCTTTCATCTGTGTATCCTTAGCCTGACAGCCACACTTAATAAAGCTCAGTTAATTTAGACTAAAGAACAATGAGAATTATTTATAGGAAAGAATTAACACTAATATATAGCTCATTTAAGTCACACAATTGTGATAGGGCTGACCACATCTTAGCAAAGGAATCACAGACTTTTTTTAATTCTTAAATTTAATTTAGTTAACATACACTGTATAATTACTTTCAGGAGTAGAATTTAGTGATTCATCAGTTGATCATCACAATTGATCATCACACCCAGTGCTCATTATATCAAGTTCTGTCCTTAATGCCCCTCACCCAATTACCCCTTTCCCCCACCCACCTCCCATCCAGCAACCTTCAGTTTGTTTCCTAGTGTTCAGCATTTCTTATGGTTTGCCTCCCTCTGTATTTTCATTTTATTTTTCCTTCCCTTCCCCTATGTTAATCTGTTTTGTTTCTTAAATTCCACATATGAGTGAAATCATATGGTATTTGTCTTTCTCTGACTTACTTCATTTAGCATAATACATCGTAGTTCCATCAATTGCAAATGACAGGGTTTCATTCTTTTTGATGGCTGAGTGATATTCCATTCCATATATATATGTATTTATTTATATATATATGTATATTTATATATATATATATACACACACATACATACATATATATCACACATCTTCTTTGCGACATTCCATTATAAAATGGAATATCACATATAACACACACACACACACACACACACACACACACACATCTTTATCCATTCATCTGTTGATGCACATCTGGGCTCTTTCCATATTTTGGCTATTATAGATATTACTACTGTAAACATTGGGGTGCAGGTGACCCTTCAAACCACTATGTTTTTATCCTTTGGATAAATACCTAGTAGTTCAATTTCCAGGTCATAGGGTAGCTCTCTTTTTAAATTTTTGAGGAACCTCCATACTGTTTTCCAGAGTAGCTGCACCAGTTTGCATTCCCACCACCAGTGTAAGAAGGTTCCCTTTTCTCTGCATCCTCACAAACATCTGTTGTTTCCTAAGTTGCTAATTTTAGAAATTCTGACTAGTATAAGGTAATATCTTGTGGAGGTCTTGATTTGTACTTCCCTGTTGATGAGAGATGTTGAGCTTTTTTCATGTGTCTGTTGGCCATTTGTATGTCTTCCTTGAAGAAATGTTCATGTCTTCTGCCCATTTCTTGACTGGATTTTTTGTTTGTTGGGTGTTGAGTTTGGTAAGTTCTTTGTAGATTTTGGGTACTAGCCCTTTATTTGATATGTCATTTGCAAATACCTTCTCCCATTCCATAGATTGCCTTTTAGTTTTGTTGACTTTTTCCTTTGCCATGCAAAACCTTTTTATCTTGATGAGGTCCCAGTAGTTCATTTTTGCTTTTGTTTCTCTTGCCTTTGGAGATGTGTCTAGCAGTCATGGTTGAAGAGGTTGCTGCCTGTGTTCTTCTCTAGGATTTTGGTGGATTCCTGTCTCACATTTAGGTATTTCATCCATTTTGAGTTTGTTTTTCTCACATTTAGGTTTTTCATCCATTTTGAGTTTATTTTTGTGTATGGTGTAAGATAGGCTTTTTTCAGAGACTGTCCTGCGCAACTTAGTGTGATCTATCAATGTGAATTCTGCCTTTTTAAAGAACCTGAAGACACTGCATTCTCAATTAGCAGTATCTTTAGTTCTGATTTTCAAAACTCTGCAAAAACTTCCTTATCATACTTTGTGCATTATTATTGTTTTTATGATCTTTAAAATTTTTTACTTTCAGTCAAGCGATATAATCACCATTAAATATTTAAATCTTTTTGTACATTAACATGTATGTGTCAAAACATTTGTTCATTTTTATTTTCCTGTAGTCTTAAAATTTTCCATTTCTGGTTAATATTTTTAAGAGTGTAGCATTTTAGCATAGGCAATGAATGATTTTACCAACATGGGTATTAAGTGCCCCACATCACAAAACTAGTCTTCCTGGCACTTCCAGAGACCTTGAATAGTCTCAAGCTTATCCTCATCCAGCCTAAGTCCAGGTGTGCCTTACACAGAAGCCTTTAAAGCGTCCATCATAAAAACTACTACAGACACATCATAGGATATCTCAGAATTATCTTACTATTGTGCACAGTTCTGAAAAGAAAAAATATAGATGGCAAGTAACATTCTTAAGAATTAAAATCTTACTGGGCGCCTGGGTGGCTCAGTGGGTTAAAGCCTCTGACTTCAGCTCAAGTCATGATCTCAGGGTCCTGGGATTGAGGCCCATATTGGGCTCCCTGCTCAGCAGGGAGGCCGCTTCCTCCTCTCTCTCTCTGCCTGCCTCTACCTACTTGTGATCTCTCTGTCAAATAAATAAATTAAATCTTTTAAAAAAAAAGAATAAAAATCTTACTAATAAGCCTTGAAAATGAAGAGAGAGATGTTTTTTATGCCTTCCTTACTGTCAAAGTTTATTTTTTCGTACTGGTTCTACACTTGAAATAAGTGTGCTGTGAAATGGTTTCTGTCCAATACTACTGATAGAAGTGTAAATTGGTCTAATTTTTTCTAAAGTTTAACATTATGTATTGAAAACTTTGAAAATGTTCATATACATTAATACCTCAAAATGTTTGTTAATCATGATAGAAATGTTTTAGAAGTTTGGTTGGTAGTTATACCACATTGTAAATACTAAATGCCACTGAACTGTTTGTTTTAAATTGGTTAATTTTGTTATGTGAATTTCACTCCAGTAAATTATTATTTTAAATATTCCTTCTAAAGAAATAATATACAAATGTTAATGAATAGAGATGTTCAGTTCAGCATTATTTATAATAGCAAAAATTTATAAACAATATGAATATTTAATAGAAAGGGAATTATTATACATCTATATGCTAGACCACTATGCAGCCATTGCAAATAATGTTTGTGGAAGATTTTTAATGAAGTGGGGAAATGCTCAAGAGAATATATCATATAAAGAACACTGAATACAAAATTATACAGTTGGACAGTTTTGTAGAGTAAGCATACATAGAATAAGATTGAAAGAAAATTTTAAGTATTCCTTGGGCTCCTTTAAGCACGTGAAGCCCCTGTCCTAAAGACTGTAAATGGCAAGTTTTCTTTTGGAGTCTCTTGCAGTTGTCTCTGTGTTAAGACCTTCAGCCATGAGGGCTCTGATTTTGTCAGTGGCCTGTTCATTATACCCATAGCTTTAACCATTGTGGTACAAAGAGCCAGGACAGAAGAAAATGTTACTAATATGCTGAGATAAGGAAGAGTATACTTGGCAGATTGTACTTTTAGCTGTAAATAGGTTAAATAGGATTTGAGGGAACTAGTGTGGAACCATGAATTTATTGAATGTTTACCACATGTCCAACTGTCTACTAGATACATTCACATCCATCATGTCATGTAATCTTCAGAGAAACATTAAAATGTGAAAACGGTTTATATACCCACTTTACAGAGGGGAAAGTGAAAAATCTAATAACTTGCTCTGATTTAGAGAGGTAGTAAATAAAGGCTCAAACATTAGTTCCCTGCTTCCAAATCCATGCTTTTTCTACTACACAGCATAGCTTTTATATTTCTGTGCCATGCTGGACATCATTACCACAAAGCCTCAAATATAAACAGTCTTTGGTATGCAAATAAATTGTGTTCTAAATGAGTTTCTAAATTAGAAACATACATATATAATATTTTTACTCATAGGTATAGCATTAAATTTATGAAGATCCAACCCCTAAGAGTGTTTCTCAGATCTGAGTTGACAAATAACTCAGTACTTCTGATGCCACTCTCATGAGAATTGCTAATATTTATTAAAATTTCCCTTGTGCCAGGCACCATTCTAAATTATATAGTAACCCTTTTAATCATCTCAACAACCCTAGTAAAGATAAATATTATCCCTGTTTTCACATAAAGAAGCTGAAACACAAGTTCACACAGGTAATTAGTATCAAAGCCAAGATTTGAATCCAAGAAACCTGAGCTTGCACTGGCCTTAGTATCATTCCTAACTTGGTATACCATGCAGTCACTGAGTAACCCATACTGATGCTCAACGAGAAAGTCATTTGCTATTTAAAATTTGGGTTCTAAAAGTGTGTAATGCTTAATAGCTTTCAACTCTGTCTACACATCAGAAACACCTGTGGGATTTTCTAGACCTGCAGAGAGGCCCAATCCAACTTTGGACAAAATGAATCAATACCTTACTGGTTTTGTTATAGATATCTGTGGTAAGATGTTCCACAGATGATTTTGGTGTACAGTTGTCCCATGTATGCATGAGGCAATGGAATTGTCATGGTATCTCAAGTTCTCATGTCCAAGAGATTTTGATATAACACTTATAAAAATGTTAAGCAAGGTAGTATTGCTTATTGATTGGTAATGTGGGTTCCTGAGCTAGATTTCTTGACTACAGTTCAGTCAGTCAATTTTTTTACTTTGAGCATGTGACTAATCTGTCTAAACTTTAGTTTCTTGATGCATGAAATGGGGTACATTTTGTTAAGTAGCAAACAGGGTTGTTGGGAGGATCAAAAAAACAAATAACAAGTAAGGTGATAGAGGACAGTACCTGATACATAGTAAGTCCCCAAAGTTTAAGTTAGTTGTATAAATGTACACCAATATTACAGTAAATAATGTGGTCATGTAGTCATTACACGCTATAGAGAACAACCACAGCTCTTGGGATCAGGTGAGAGAGCCCCTTAGAGGTGATGGCATTTTCAAGGATCATGTGAAATATGACAGGAAGATGTTGAGTAGAATCATTCTGAAACATAGGATGTGTTGTTGAAGATACTTTTGAGAAGGATAAAGCAGGAAGAGTTTATAAGTTTTCTGTTAGAAGTTATAATTAGGAATACTATGGTAGCTAAGCTTCTCAGTATTGGATTTGAATCTCAGTCTACCATAATTTATTTTGCTTTGTATCAGTTCTTTAAGAATGACAAAGGAATTACTGTCCCCCCTCCTCTTGACTTTCATGGCATTTTTATTTGTACCTCCACTGTTATAGTGATTTGAGCATATTTTTTTTTTTAAAGATTTTTATTTATTTATTTATTTATTTCACAGAGGGAGAGAGATCACAAGGAGGCAGAGAGGCAGGCAGAGAGAGAGAGAGGGGGAAGCAGGCTCCCCGCTGAGCAGAGAGCCCGATGCGGGCCTCGATCCCAGGACCCTGAGATCATGACCTGAGCCGAAAGCAGAGGCTTTAACCCACTGAGCCACCCAGGCGCCCGATTTGAGCATATTTTATATCACTAACTGCTTGTTCTCCTTAAAACATACAGGAACGTCTAAAAACTGTCTTGGGCATAGTAGGGTTTCAAAATGTTATTGTATTGAATTAGGGGAGAAGACCCAGTTATCTTCTTTAATGTTAGTTTAGTAGAGGAGCTATGATGCATATATAATGCTAACAGTATAGAAATCTAAATTACAAACAAGTCCAATTATATATGGAATTTATTAGAAAAAATAAATTGTTTATAGCTTCAAGAGTCAGGTTTTATTAATAAAACAGGAAATGCTTTTTGTAAGTGGGCATGTGTTACTTCTTTAGAGCTACATTTCAGTCATACTTTTTAAATTTCAGTGTTAAACTAGTAGTGCCCTTTTATTCCCATAGTCTATTTGGAGAAGTAAGCAATACCATTTTTAATCTCCATCCTTGAAGCAAGAAAGAGGAAAGAAAGAATGAAAAATAGTTAAGTAGGTGAGCATAGAGGAGAATTTAAAATGTGTATTGTGTGTAATTTTGTTGGCTCACAAGATCTTAAAGTGGCAGGCTGGGAAGCAGAGGACCTGGAATGTGAGGTTCTTAGTAAACCATAGAGCTCCAGGCCTACTCAGAAAATTAAAGTATGGGCCAATTGGGAGAATACCATGCAAGTAGGACTGAGTAGGACTGAGCAGGGGTGGGGTTAAACTTCTTTCCCTTTGCACTATATCAGTCACTTCAGAAGCATGTGTATTTAAATATTGACAGATGCACTTGATACTCTACCTTTTAGCCCAGTGTGTTAGCTTTCTTCACAGTAATGAAGAATTTGTTATGTCATAAGATCCAAAAGCATTTATAGGGTAAAAGCCAAGCTTATAATCCTTATTATATTGTATGCTATTTTCATACTATGTTAAATGAATACACTCTGCTTTTTCCCAGGAGGAAATTGTGGTTTGGTTTCTAATTAATAAATATTTAATTGAAAAGATGTGCTCAAAATGTTTTCTACAGGTGTTATTGTGGAAAGTACTGACACTTAGGAAAAGTTTGACTTTTTCATAATTTCTTCCATCCTTTTCCCATATATAACATGTAATATATCTTCCAATTTCCAAAATACATAGTGTGGTCAAAATTGGGTAATATATATATATATATATATATATATAATCTATTGAAGTGTATTTGATCTGATTTAAATTAAAATCTCTTTGGAAATGAATGTTAGAAAGTAGAAATATCTACGTAGATGATCTTGGTCATTGCATAGTTTCCCCCAGAGACTTTTGGGATTACTCCATTAAATAAGCAATAACTGAACCCTAAACCCCAAGTTATACTTCATTATGGTAATTTAAGGTTTTGGAATTGGGTATATATTTCTGTTTCAAAAGGAACTGGAATATAGACCTAGGTTCCTAGACATTGTTCCCAGAGATCACATTATCCTAGTCACCTGGGAAAGGGAGGCCTTGCCTGATTTTGGGTCATTGTTGACAGCTACATCACTGGAAATGAGAGAAACTCATAGAAAAGAGAATTCCAGAGGGAATTTACACTTTATAACATAGCTGAGCTTCCCATGCAGTTTCTATTTTGGTAATGGTATTTTGAAAAAGTCTTATGTATTATGTTATTGTACCATCATCACAATGATATGTTAAAACATTCATTTTCTACAACCCTTTCTTAAACTTTACCCAATCATAATTTTTCTTTGTCTCAATTTCCTCACTTATTTTCACTCTAATATATGGCCCTGGTATTTCATAAGCTTCCTCAATCATTCTGTAATAAACAGAGACAAATAAGTAATCATTATACAGTGTGGTAGGTCTTCATTTCAGTGCAACTGTAAGCCATTATCAGAGGTATAGCAGCAGGGTGGAAAGATGGAGTAAAGCATTAGACTTGGTTTCAGGTTCTAGTTCCACATTTTTCCAATCCAGAGCCAAAGTTTTGTCTTCTCTTGGTCTCTCAGTTCTCTCATCTGCTAAATGAGGATGATAATATCTATACCCTAAGATTTTGGTAATGATTAAATCACATTATATTTGGGAACATGTATGGCATAAACTAGAAACTTAGATGTTCATGGGATCCAGGTCAGATTTTTATGGGTTGGGAAAAGAAATTTTATTTTTTCCCTTTCAGACCTGTAATTACTGTGATCACATTATTATAGGTTGTCCCATTCACTAGTAATATGAGTCTAAGTATTATGGATTCTGAGCATCTGATTTGCGAAGACATAACTAATGCTGTCTTTGTACTTTGCTCATGCTGTGTTCCTCTGGAGAGGAGGGCTTATTCCTTGAGCCTCCATGTTGCCTTTATACCAGTGACCATCATCTATGACAAAAGGAGGACAGCGTCCCAGCCTCCAAAGGAGAAACCTAAAACATATTTTCTTATAACAGCTGTGCTAGGAATTGGATTAACTCATTATTTTGGTTTCCCCCAAAAGCTATTTTATTCTTAACATAAACAGTTACACATTTTTAAGAATACAAGTGTATTCACTATATTTTTCATTGAAAGTGTGTCTTTTTCTCAACTGGATCTAGACGAGTGTATCATCCTCTCCATGTTGGCCTTTATTCTGAACCAGCTTTTCAAAGACTGAAACTTCCTTCAGTCTGTTCTATGTCCCCAACAAAAAATTCTATACCCAGAGGACTTGTTAATGAAGTAGTATTACATTATTGCTTAAAAACTTTGTATAGGTTGATGAGAAGCTTTTCTCATATTATTTATATGTAGTTTTAGGGAAAGATGAAAAACAATAAAAACAGTAGAAGGGTTTTGAATTAGAGTGCTGGGTAATTTTTTAAAAGTTTCATGTTCACTTCCCCTCTTTTCCACAACTTGCTTGATTTTGGAAGGTATGACTTTTAGAAAATAGCTCTATCTTTTAAGACTCATAGTTGCTGTAAATCTTAAAAATTATAGTAATTCAGATGTATTTCATGTTAATGAAATTGGTAAGAATAGTCTAAGGCATGGTTCTTAATATATACCCATATACAAACATCTTTTCTTGACTGTTCTCTTAGTAAGAAAATGAATTAAAAGTAGAGATGTACAGATTTGAAATATGTTCATGTTGGGATGTGATGCAAATGCTTATAATATTTTCTACAAATATTATTTATGTGAAAATGTGTTGTGGAGCTCAAATGAAAAGCTCTGCAAATTGAAAAGAAAAGTTAATATTTCAAAATTATTTGTGTTAAGGACATCTGAGAGGAAATGATGAGACCTGGATCCTCGCCCTTTTATCACTGACTGTGACCTTTGACAAGTCAACCTTTTAGCTGTTTCCCCTTCTTGAAAATGAAGGCAAGGTCTGGGAGAGTACTAAGGTTCCTTCCAGCTGTAAATTTCTGTTATTGTTACTAAATTTTGATATAAGAAATTAGTCATGCTGAACATAAAATTTTTTTACTCAAGAGTTATTAATAGTGTAAAATTTTATGTTATAAAGGGGTCTTTTAAAATATATAAAAATTTGGTTTTATTTTTTTCCTAAATATTTGCTGCTTTATACACTTTATTTCTTTACCAGACTTATTCTTTTTGAGAAAGAAAATATTCTTCTTAGGTAAATTCTTACTCTTCATATTTCCTGTTACTTCTCCCTCTACCTACCTCCCACCCACCCCAAGCACCTTCCCCATGCATACACACTGAAAGTAAGTCTGACAACCACACAACCCACAGAGTAATAACAGAGGTAACCTGACAAATTCCAGGCACTACTCTCTGCAGTAGACATAGACCAATGCTTGGCAACTATGTTGTGAAAATATAATTCAGAGGAAGTAAATACATGCATAGTTGTCTCAAACAGTATGATTTATAGCCCTGCACAGTTTAGGGGGGAAATGGCATTTCTTCACTTACACACACACACACACACACACACACACACACACACACACACACACATTTTCCAACTTTTTTCTCTATTCTCTGTAAAAAATAATGAACAAATCGGTGTCATATCTACAAATATTAGTTTTGGGTACAGATACATAGTTTTCATACACTTAAATTTTTCACTATGTTTAGCTTTCAGAAGATCATTACTCTTGAATAAACCCACCTTAGTGGGCAGTATGTGACCAAAAGTGCCTTTAGGCACTTAGCCCATAGGGCTCCAGTCTTAGCCATCTACTCTGTTTTAGCAGTCCAGTGACCGCAAGCACTAATCCAGTTTACAGAGTCAAAATCCAGAAATAATAATCCATCAGACTTGGCATTTCATTGACCAAAGGAGCTTTGGAATTATGGTGAAGCTGGGACTTGGACCTGAGCTTCCTATTTGGCAACTATCACCTGACCTTGAGAAACATAAATGCTATGGCACACTCCAAAGAAAAGGCCCCAAGATACAAGTCAGACAAATACTGAGAAAAACCAGAAAAACTTTAAAGATAAGAAAGAATTAAATAAAAAAAATTATACTTAGTTTGGAGAAGCATTTCTTGGAGAAAGTATTTTTGGATTCTCCAAATGACTTTAATCCATAGTTCATTTCTTTTATAGCATGCACCTTCAAGTTGCAATAGGAATGTACCCATTTACTAGGTTAACAGATTGATCATTTGAGATGATGCTTCACATCTCTTTTTCTGGTGGGTGTTTGTCTATGGTGTGGGACATTATAGGGATCTATAAGGATTCTTTCATTTTTTTTAATTCCTGGTTTATTAATCTGCTCGTGAAAAATCTGCACAGTCACCACAGGTAAAGTCACTGCCAAGTCTTTACTCCCTCTGTTGTTCAATCTCCAGTTCACTTTTTGCCAGCACCAACATTGGCTTTGCAGTGCCCCTGACTTTTCATTTTCTTCTTGTGTTGCTCTCACAGTTTTTTTGAGGTTTTTTTCTTCTCATATGGGCTGTGTCTTGCAACTCAATGTTTGGGTTCATTTGTTTTTGCATTATCCAAGGAATCCTAAGTCATGCCCTAAGTCATAATCAATGACCATTTGTTTCTGATCAGGTAGTCTGTTGGTGTGAACTTCCAGGTCTAGATAGTTACTGTCATTCATGATAGTTAGCCAATCTTTAAGAGCCAGGGAGAAAATGAAGATTATTTCTGGAAAGAGTTAAATCATGGGCTGATAGTATTCCTTAAGCTTGTTTCCTAGTGTCTCAGTACCAGGCTCCTGTTTTGTTAGCATTTTGAGTTGAGAAGTTAATATACTATCTTATCATTTGTAGTACTTAAATATTGTTAGCATACTTTCTGCTTCCAGGTAAAACTGGTTTGCCAAAATTTCACCAACATTCAGGGCTAAATTTACTTTGTCAGAATGATTACTGGGGCTCCTGGGTGGCTCATTTGGTTAAGCATCAGACTCGATCTCTGCTCAGGTCTGGATCTCAGGGTTGTGAGTTCAAGCCCCACAGTGATTGGGGGGTGCCTCATAGTTTTGTTTATGTAATAGTTAATGTGGTACTCTATCCATACACTCTTGTAGCCCCTTACCATTTTGACCATACCAGCCTTCCAAAGGCCAGCACCTCCCTCTTAATCATAGGACTGCCTTTGAGCTACTAGAAGTCACTACGATTAGACCATAAACAATGACTGCAGTTTCAGCTTCTTTGGCCCTGGCTTAGACAGTTCTGAGACCCACAACTGCCAGTTCCCCCCATGAGACTAAGTTTCAGTTGACTTCTGTTTTAGCTAGCTTAATAATGTACCCTGTATTACCTGCCTGTCCTTCTCTTAGCACCTTCCCATTTCCCTGCCAGTTCCTCTGAACCTTCCAAGTAAATTATGTACACTCAGTCTTAGTCTCAGAGTCTGCTTCCTTCGAAACCCCACAAAGATAACTACCTAACCCAAAGATAAAAATTCTTCCTCTTTAAGCTGGTATTATTTATTTTATACTGTTATGATATATTGCTTAGAGTAAATGGACAATTATAAAGATGATCCACTTGAATTTGTTTGGGAATGAAAATATATAGTATGGTAGATCCCATTTCATCTTTTTGTGACCCCCACACTGTTAAAATGATTTATTAGTCATCAAACATAAGTAAAACTTAATAAATTACATAAATAAAATGATCTTGCATAGAATTAAAATTCTAAACATAACTGTAAAATACTAAGGTCAATGTATACAGTAAAGTCTTAATAATGGAGGTAGGAAAAATGCATTTTAATCAAAAAAATTGAATGCAGTTCCAACAAAATATTTAGTGAGACCTACAGTCTAAACTAAAATCTTAATACCCTGAAAATGCTCAAATATATATATAGAGAGATACCTAAAATGCTTAAGAATTAAAAATGAAATAGTAAAGTAATATGATTCTAAGATACTGGAAAGTAGTATTCAGAGCATTTAATATACCAAATAAACGAATAAAATACTTAACAGTCACCTTGATACTAAAAATAAAATGTAGTGGAAAGCTCAAATGAAAATATTGTGAACAGTCTAAAAGTATTAAGAGCATTAGATGGAAACCATTTTAGCACACCAAAAACTGACAAGCTTTCAAAGCCAGAAATGGTCACAGGAAGAATTCAGAGTCTCAAGAATAAAAGGAAGTCCTAGGTATAGTCTGAAGAAGATGGGAGTTGGGCAGTAACTGAACTTAATCTCGTTGGAACAAATATTTCCATTCTTTTGATCTTTGGGAAAGGTGCCAGACCAGAGCCTGGTCACGGTTGATAATCTAGACTTGGGAGCCCAGGTTGGCCTTGGGCCTCTCTGCATACTGTCTTTAAAAAAGACACTTACCCTGAAATATAGATATGCAAATAAGGAAAGGAAAGGAAAGGTAACTCAGGAGCTGTGGTAAAGAAGCAATGATAGCATTTAAGTCTTTGACAATAGACAGCCTTTATCTCCACAAATCTAATCTATCTCAGGCTGCTTTCCTTCAAGCCACCAGTATGCAAGATAAATTCAGAATACGTTTTTCTTTTGCTCAGTTTAATTTCTATCACAAGTTGAGAAACTACTATGTAATTTTTTCTCAGTGTTTTGGTTTTTACAAATGTTTATATGTTTTATGATTCAAATAACTCCAAAGACAATATAGTATAGTGATTTAGGCTCTTGAGCCTGGTTGTTTAGGATGAATCTTGGCTCTGCCATTTACTAGCTAATACAACCTTGAGCATGTTACTTCACCTCTCTGTCTTGATTTCCTCATTTGTTAAGTGGGCATGATAAGAGCAAACTATTCCATAAGGTTGTTTTGGGGATTAAATGACTTAAATGTAAAATTCTTAGAATAGTGCCTAGCATATATGAATACTCAATAAGGTTTTTTCCATGTATGAAAACAGTATATTATAGATGAAATTGGAATTTATAAAATTGTTAAGGTACATTACTACTTTTATATAATGATCACTATGAGGAAAATACATTCTAATTACTAGACTACCAACTTCCAAAATGAGTGTTTGAAACATAACCCATTTGTGAGTAAAAAACTGTAGTTTTTGGGCGCCTGGGTGGCTCAGTGGGTTAAAGCCTCTGCTTTCGGCTCAGGTCATGATCTCAGCGTCCTGGGATCGAGGCCCGCATCGGGCTCTCTGCTCAGCAGGGAGCCTGCTTCCTCCTCTCCCTGTCTCTCTGCCTGCCTCTCTGCCTACTTGTAATCTCTCTCTCTGTGTCAAATAAATAAATAAAATCTTTAAAAAAAAAAAAACTGTAGTTTTTGCTTATTTTCCCATGTAGTATTTACTTACAGTTGATCTTGGAACAACCCAGGTTTGAACTGTGTGGGTCCACTTACATACATGCAGGGTTTTTTTCTGATAAATACAGTACTATAAATGCATTTTCTCTTCCTTAAGACTTACTTTTTTTTTTTTAAAGATTTTATTTATTTATTTGACACAGAGAGAGAGATCACAAGTAGGCAGAGAGGCAGGCAGAGAGACAGGGAGAGGAGGAAGCAGGCTCCCTGCTGAGCAGAGAGCCCGATGCGGGCCTCGATCCCAGGATGCTGAGATCATGACCTGAGCCGAAAGCAGAGGCTTTAACCCACTGAACCACCCAGGCGCCCACCTTAAGACTTTCTTAATAACATTTTCTTTTCTCTAGCTTATTTTATTGTAAGAATACAGTATATAATAAATATAGCATACAAAATATATATGAATCTACTGTTTATGGTATCAGTAAGGCTTCTGCTCAACATTAGACTATTTGTGATTAAGTTTTTGGGGACTCAAGCATTACGTGGATTTTTTTTAGGATTTTATTTATTTGACAGAGAGAGATTACAAGTAGGCAGAGAAGCAGGCAGAGACAGAGGAGGAAGCAGGCTTCTGCTGAGCAGAGAGCCCAATGCAGGGCTTGATCCCAAGACCCTGAGATCATGACCTGAGCCGAAGGTAGAGGCTTTAACCCACTGAGCCACCCAGACGCCCCTATATGTGGATTTTTGAAGGCACGCAGAGTTGGCACTCCTAATCCCCTGCTTTTCAAGGATCAACTGTGCTATATTTCTAGTAAGGTGAGGGGAGAGTAAGTGGTATGCCTTCCATTGGTCATGGGCACTTCATGTCATTTCACACAATCTATAATCAGCTCTATTAAGTAGTTAGTAATAACTTTCAAAAAAGGAAGTTAGAATTTCAGAAAGGTCCATTGACTTACCCAGGTAGTAGAGTTACTGTAACATTGTCTGACTCTAAATACAAAGCTTCTGCAACTATCCTTGTTTTATTAACAGAGGAGATATTTGAAACTTATAACACCTAGTATGGCATAGGCACCAACAATTTGGGTGGATCCCAGGGTCTTAGAGGCCCTCTCTTCTACTAGATATTTTCTCCTTAGGGGTTAGAACATGGAAAAGTCTTCTTGGTGGGGATGAGATCCCTTAGAGAAGGGGATATGTGGAGAGGAATGGAGAGAAGTGACAATTTTCTAACAAGTATGGAACCCTTTTACTATTTAGTATTTTAACAACTGGTGCAGCCACACTCTTCATTCTGACCAAACATTATATATGTCAAAATACATAATTTTGATACACCTAATATTATAATTAGGTATATAAAAATATAAATACTGTATTAATTTTTGTTGGTTTTTTTTAGACACATTAGGATCAGGAAAAATTGAGCATTCATTCCTTGACATTTCTGCTAAACTATTATTACATAAATATATGATACTTTTTCAATTACATTTATTATTCAATTGCCAGTTAACATAGATTGCCTTTTATGTATAGTAAACCATTTTTTTAAATTATGAACTTGCAATAATATGGTGGAAGAAGTTCTCACCTTATAGTACTTGGCCAAAAAATTTATTAAGGCATTTTAAATATAAAGGACTTCATTGGTTTCCTTCTCTTGAATTTGCTCTCATTTATAACCTTCCTCTTATTACAACTTCTTTCCACATCTAAGAAGAATAAAACAGTGATAATGATTTTTTTGTACCTAATAATCTACATAGTATATGCTCAAATTTGCTAAAGACCTAATCTCTTAATTTAGTTATCTGGGAGCAACAGAAATCACTTAAGAGTGTTTATTCCTTTTTTTGTGTGGTAGTAAAATGACTTGAAATAAATACATATTTTAATCAATGAATTGACATTGTTTCTTGGTTTGTATTGCAATATTTCATAGGATTAAATGAATTAAATATGTTAACTCTAATGCTTTTAGTTTAAACTGTATGAAATTTCCCATGTTCAGTCTTTTTTGAATAATAAAACAATTTCACATGGTTCAATCCAAAAGAGAATCATCCCAACATATTGAGATAATTTGTTTTTATTATTTTCCATAGGAATCAACTGAATATTTCATTTCATTTTTTGCTTTAGTTGCTCTCTGTTGCAACCAGCCCATCAGTAGGTATTTTAACATGTTTTATATTTAATTTTTACTGAACATACTAAGTTTTACTTCATGCACTAATTTGCAGTTCACTGTACCAAGTTAAAATTGTGTATTATATATATTTACATAGGGTACTTTTTTTTGTATCTGTATATACAGCGATATCTACAACTATATTCTCAGTGCTAAGGAAGGAATCATCAGAAAAACCACAGCATTATAAATGCCAGCAATATACGGAACATTTAATATTTGATTAATTTTAAATAGCATTTGAAGCTTTATGAGAGAGATGGTATTAAGACTCAAATCACTCTTACAGAGTACAATGACCTATAACGTTGTGGTTTAAATGTTTAAGTACTTCTTTTTCTGCATAGTCATTTCAGTTCATTATAAACTGAGAAGATGGAGGAAATCTCTGGAAATTCTTCACGTTTTATAATGCATAGTTTTTGATTTATTATCTTTGGAAGATCTAAAATGATATTCCATTTATCTTTTGTATATCTCAAGAAAGAAACTTGACAAGGCAATCCTCTAAACATGAAAATTCTCTAATGAACAGGAGTGACTCAAGATCTCTTTGATTGTACTTACTCCTATTTAGATTTCATTTTTTGATTTCTCAATTATCTCTCACTCAGTCAATAATGACCCTGTGGTTGTTTACTCCTGGAGATAATTTGTGTAATCCAGACATCTTTTTCCATTTATAAGGATTTTATTCTTGTGTCAATGTGTTATTTTCTCTAATAAAACTCTTCATTATTTGGCAGGTTGGCATAATACTGAAATGATCTTGGTAGGATTTGAAATATTGTTCTCTTTTGGTTAAAGCTGTTTCCAGACATCATAAAATCAGGCATTACTACTGGCTCATAAAATTTCACATGTAATATGGTTTCTTTTGCTGTTTTGAGTGCCTGCACCAAAAAAAAAAAAAAAAAATGCAGAAAGTCAGAGTCTGATGTTTTCCCAAACACTCCCTAGTGACTTTGATATTCCAGTCCTATTAGCCTCCTTTTCAGACATCACTAAGGATGATACTCTTATTCTTCTGTGCATTTATTTGCATTTTTCCTGCTTGTCATTTTTTTATTTCAATGTGTTGACATGTGAGGATTTCACCTCCTTGCACAAGATTCTAACATTTCTCCGATATCTTTTTGTTTTTATTAGAAATCATGACATAATTTGATTTTCCTAAGGTGCAACTACTTACTGCTTTTTTGTCAGTTATTCTGGCTAACATCTCTTCTCTTAAGATAATATCATAGGATTTATTTCCATTAATGAGGACCCTTCATTTTGAAGAGTTGTTTTATTTTGTTTTGTTGATAATTTGAAAAGTCACTTTGGCTGTAGTATGCATTATATAAAAAAATTATGCTTTATTTATTAATGCCATAAATATTAGAAAGAGGGTGTTTCCATATTATAGAACATTTAAAAGGTCTTATAGGATAAATTTGATGTTTTCCATAGCAGTTTATGTGCTGATTTTAATAATCTATAGCTGCCATTTTGAAGCTGCTTATATTGAAAATCTTATGAGAACAGATTTAGTTTCTATGCACATACTTTAAAATTATATTTAAAATTTTTATAAGTTAATTTAAGTATATCTTCCCTTTAATTAGTTTTCTTTTAAATTAGTCTTAATTAACAAGTACTAATTAGTAAGTCTACCATATTATATTCATTTTTTTAGGTAACATGATTTTCTTTTGTTTTTGTACAGAGAACATCTTCTAAAAAGATTTTCTCTGAGTTCTGATTCAGGATTTTCTACTTAAGCTCCTACAACACTCCAGTAGTTTGATTACTCAGTACAGTAGAGACACTTTTAGGCTTATTATTTTTAGGCTTATTATTATTATTATCTTCATTACTACCACATAAATAAAGCATTATGGTTTATATTCAGATCTTCATTTCTTTTTAGGTATTAAAGTAGATTTATGATCGTTTCATGAAATCTTATCTTTATAATAGTGTTTTTGTTTGAGATTATAGTGTCTTATTTATCAAATGTCCCAAAACGTTGTATCATAGCACCATTAAAATACTTGAAGATTTGTGAAACTTCTTTAAGGATTCCTAATTTTTGTGCACAAAAACAATAGTCTCTCTCTCTCTCTCTCTCTCTCTCTCTCTCACACACACACACACACACACACACACACACACACACATGCATAGGGTTATGGACCCATTTTCTGTTTCAACATCAACAGAAACATCAATTTTTGTTGGGGTAAATTCCAGTTCTTTTGGAATTTTTTTTTTTGGCGGCCTGAATTTCGGTATCACTTCAAAGGTTTTTGTTTTATTTTTCATGTTGGCCCCCCATGAATTTGTATTATTTTATTCATTTAAACACTGGGGTGAGTTAAATATATTAAAGGATAAATTGCTGACTGGTACAACTAATGCCTGTATTTTACCATACTGCTTTAGAACTTAAAAATATTAATGTTATCGTGTTAAATGTTTATGAATTTCTGTAGTCGGCCTCCAAAAGGGGGCAGTACAACTTTGGTATTTGACTTGTGAATGCTTTTCCCCTCCCCCCCCCAAAACATTATCTTGTTTGCCCATAAAATTTCTTGTGATTCTTAATCATAGATTCATAGAACCATGGATTTGGAAGGGACCTTCAAGGTTACCATGTTTCGGAAGGAATTTAAGCATACCTTCTGATGTTGAAATTCCTCCTTTGGTATCCCTATCTCTTTGATATCCCTTGTCTGGTAATTCCATCTACCACCTTACATCATTTTATTGCTCTTCGCGAATATTACTTTTTTTTTTTTTTACACACATTGAAGGTTTGTGGCAACCCTGCATTCAGCAAGTCTCTCAGTGCCATTTTTCCAACAACATTTTCTCACTTTCTGTCTCTCACGTTTTGGTGATTCTTGCAATATTTCAAACTTCTTATTATTACATTTGTTATGGTGATCAGTGATTATGACTTATTGAAAGCTCAGGTGATAGCATTTTCAGCAATAAAGTGTCTTTTAATTAAGGTGTGTACATTGTTTAGACATGAGTCTACCGCACACTGAATAGACTATATATAACATTTATATGCACTGGGAAACCAAAAAGCTCATTTGACTCGCTTTATTGTAATAATTGCTTTATTGTGGTGATCTGGAATCAAACCTGCAATATTTCCAAGATATGCCTATACACTTTTACCATAATCCTGAACAAAGAAATCAACAGTAATTATCACTGTTGCTTTTCTTCTGTTCTCTCTGTCTCTCTTTTTTTCTTCTGTAGATCTTTTTGGTATTGAAAAAATATTTTATTTCCAGCATTCTGAAAATGTAGGCAACTCCTGTTAATGATGATAATGAGAAAAAGAGGAATGTGATGTTTTTAAAAGGAAAATGGAGGTGATGTCAGTGGTAACAATTTCTAAAGATACTGTGAGAAAGATAACAGGTATATACTGCTAGAAATGTCTAATAGAGACTACTGAGTCATCAGTCAGAGATGCAAGAGGCAGAACTTGAGAAGATATGATGATAGTATCAATATCATCCTAGTCATAAATTTTAACAGTGCCAACACTAAGAACAAGGTAGAGAGCAAGGTACTAGTATATTTATCATTTCCAAAAGTAGAAAAGCTTTAAAAATATAATAAAGCTATATTATATAGAATAGTTTTATAGTTTATTTCTATAACACTGCCATAGAGGAAATCCTTGAAAAGTTCTGGTACATGAAAGAATAAATGGAAATGATTTCTTTAAAATATCTTTGTTTTATTCAATGTAAGCCTATTAACCTAGACCTTCATATTCACATGATTTGTATCTCCAAATCCTATTTTTTTTTCTCTACAACATACTTATTTTCTCAACCTTGAGTTCTCAGTCCATAGTGGTTTTCAAGAACCTTATTTTTGAAGTTGGAAGAAACTACCTATAATTAGAGTAATAAATGAGCTGTCAACCCAATTACTAGGTCCCAACCCTATTAGTTCATTAATAGTCTATCAACCAGCCCAATAGGATAGCAAGCATAATGAATTTGTTATTGCCAGAATATTAATATGCATGCTCTTGGTATTATATTTGGCAAAATGTTGTACATAATTCTTTCTGCCCCAAAAGGTTAGCTCTCAAGGCATTTGCATATTAGTCTACCCAAAAATCACTCACTGGTATTTCCCAAATAACAGATGTAATTAAGATGGTCTGTCAGAAGCAAATTGATTATTTATTCCAGTGGAAGAGATACCCTGTCCAGATCAGATAAACAGTTTTAGAGAATGCTGGCGAGGAAAGAAAGTAAGAAGAAACAAAGATTGCTGCTTTATTTTCTCTAATGAAAAATGTCATTTACTATTGTCCCTTGAATAGCCTGGTTATTATCAACTTTTATAGAAAGAACTTTAGTTTCTTTCGACTTTAAATATAGTTTCCTAACTGAAGCCAAATCGTCTGGATTACAAGAGGGCTAAAGACAAGGCCTAATTTGGTGGACAGGATTTAGAATTACTGGTGGTTCTTTATTTTTGACAATGACTGGGGTGTATCCAATGAGGGATTTTTATACTGTTCAACATAAGTAGAACAGTTACGTTAAAACCATAAATAAAAGTTATGCAAGGTACACTAAATAAGTGATCTGGAATAAACTTAATAAAGGACTTAACTGGTACTGAGCAATGGTTTGAATACAGTCAAGCTAAGATTATTCTCTATGCTAAAAACAGTTGAGAAAAAAAATCTCCCATTCATTGCATGATTAGAACTCCTCTCATACTGAAGACATTTGGAAACTTTAAAAAAGCAGACATGGCAAATAAGCAAGGACACAAGGGTTAAATATATTTTTAATTCTTTAAATGTTTGGTTTTTATTTTATTCCATAATGCTTTGCTGTGATCTGGTTTCTATTCAGCCACATATGAAATTTGTGTATTAGATTTTTTTTAAAAGTCACCTACTAGAATAAATGGGATCTTGAGGTCTACAAAATTGCATTCTACTAATGCTATGAGAACAATTACCTATAAGAGTTAAAATTTTGAGGGGTGCCTGGGGGACTCAGTCAGTTGTGCATCCAACTCTTGATTTCAGCTCCAGTCATGATCTCAGGGTTATGGGATTGAGCCCTGTGAAGAGCTCCATGCTGGGCGTGGAGCCTGCCTGAGAGTCTATCTCTGCTCCTCCCTTTGCCCCTCCCCCAACACTGACACTTTCTCTCTAAAAACAAAAAAGAAGTTTAGGTTTTCATATGGTCCCATAGCTCAGGGAAGTAGAAAGCATGTTTTCCTCCTGTAAAAACTTCCATATTTTAAAATTGGGAGTGTAGTAATATCTTAAGAAAGTATAGTTTTTCATAAATTTTTTTTAATGAGTTAAAACCATAAATAAAATATCCCAGCATTGAGCCATACTTAATCTTAATGTCATTAGGCTTATAGAACATCATATTCAAAGCAAGACTGAGGTTTTTAGGATAAATCTTTAGAATTTATTATGTTTTATTATGTAAATTTTACAGGGACTTTATTCTTTAAATTGTACTGAAATAAAAGAATGTATGTAACACTAAATGAGGGCTTAGAAATCAGAGGGAGACGACCATGAGAGACTGTGGATGCACGGAAACAAACTGAGGGTTTCAGAGGGGACGGGGGTGACAGCGTGATGGGTATTAAGGAGGGCACATGCTGTAATGAGCACTGGGTGTTATATGTAACTAATGAATCATTGGATACTACATCAAAAACTAATGTACTATACAGTGGCTAACTGAACATAATTAAAAAAAGAAGAAGAGGGCGCCTGGGTGGCTCAGTGGGTTAAAGCCGCTGCCTTCGGCTCAGGTCATGATCCCAGGGTCCTGGGATCGAGGCCCGCGTCGGGCTCTCTGCTCAGCAGGGAGCCTGCTTCCTCCTCTCTCCTCTCTCTCTGCCTGCCTCTCTGCCTACTTGTAATCTCTCTCTCTGTGTCAAATGAATAAATAAAAAAAAAAAAAAAAAAAAAAAAAAAAAGAAGAAGAAGAAATCATCTCTTTGTGAGAAGAGTTGGAAGTAGACCCCCATGGCATTCTCCTTTGAGTGGGAAACCTGATAAAGCTTACAAAAGAGTGGAAGGTGTAAGGGAAAATTTATATGAAGATACATTAAGTAAGGCTTCCAGAACTACTGGAGATTTAGTTTAATGGACAGTGACTTCAAAGATTTATTTATTTGTCAGAGAGAGAGTGAAAGAGCACAAGTAGGGCCACAGAGGCAGAGAGAGAAGCAGGCTCCCCACTGAGCAAGGAGCCCGATGCAGGACTCAGTCCTAGGACCCTGGGATCATGACCTGAGCCGAAGGCAGCCACTTAACTGACTGAGCTACCCAGGCATCCCTGGATAATGACTTCAAAAAATACTGCAGATAATTATAGACTGCATGAGTTTGAAATCTAGCTCTGTTATTGACTGTATCACCTTGGGCTAGTTAATCTCTCTGTTCCTTAATTTCCTTGTCTATACAATGGAAATGATAATAGTACTTCTTAGGACTGTTATAAAAATTAAATTAATTAATGATGGTTAGATTTAGAAATCAATAAACTTTAACTCTACTGTATTTCAAAACAAGGAAGCATTTAAAAAATGGTGCAGACACTTATCTATTATCTATAAATTTGTATTTTTAGTTATTAAAGAGTAATATATATACTTTGAATTGTTTTGTGATATATGGTGCTATTTATAGAGTTATTGGTTCTTATTAGAGAATGTAGTTTTCCTAAGGAAATACTAAATCTGTTCCCTACAACTTCTGTGTTAAGTATATTGAAATAGAGTCTTATTTATTTGTTTATTTGTTTATTTATTTATTTATTGAATATTTTATTTATTTGACAGAGAGAGACACAGCGAGAGAGGGAACACAAGCCGGGGGAGTGGGAGAGGGAGAAGCAAGCTTCCCGCAGAGCAAAGAGCCCAATGCGGGGCTCAATCCCAGAACCCTGGGATCATGACCTGAGCCGAAGGCATATGCTTAACAACTGAGCCACCCAGATGCCCCGAGTCTAATTTATTTTTAAAAGTATTCATTCTTGTTAATTCATTGTTATTTATTAATAGCAGTTATTGTACCATTTACCCTCAGTTGACTAAAATTACCTGGATTATGAGACATTAAGAGAGTGGGGTATGGTAGCCTCAAAAGAGATGGGCAAATTTTTGCAGCATACGGAAATTACAATTTTTAAATCATTAATTGTTGTAAAGCATACTAAAGAGAAAAGCTGGATGCTTCACTCAATCACTATAAAATGCTATACTCGGTTACTGGGAAGACCAACAAATAAAATCATCGCATATTTATTAAATGCTTTCAGGCTAGGGCTTGCTGGGAAATTATACTTTAGTTGAAGGAATAAAACAAACATGCCAAATCTTAATAATAAAAGATAGAAAAAAGGGACTATAAGTGAGTACCGGATTAATTACCTAAGTAATTTGCAATAATTAGTGCTGGAAATCAGAAGAGAAAGAAAGGTTTTAGTGTCAGATTGATGGAAATTTCCTTCAAGGAGGAAGCAATATTTGAGCCAAGTTTTGGTTGATGAAGAAATGAGAGGTAAACAGCAAAAAGCAGCTGAGGTCAAATAGTAAAAGATCATGAATTTTGCCAAAAGACATTGGGACTCGATTGCATAGCTGTAAACCAGAGGCAGACTTGCATCCGATCTTGCAGATCTGAGAGGTGGAATAGATCCATGTTCGTGAAGACGTTTGGAAAGTCCATGATTGTTTACTAGCTATTAAGCAGCACTAGGTCTGGGAAAAGAATCAACTTTAGTCATAAACTAAAGATTGATGTTAACTTAATAGAAAACCCTGGTCTTTAGCACCATGTGCATGCAGAAAGACTACTTTATTAGGAGCACCTCCATACTAGGTAGGTAAGTGAAAATAAGTATAGTTTTCATTAAAGGTTTAGTAGTTATTGAGATCACCATCCTTACTATGTAGAGCAGAGACTTGGATATTGACCCCTACTTATTAGACTTTTCTTTTTCAGAAAAAATCTAAAGAATATGTGCATATGAATATATTATTTTTATTACTAAGTATTTCTGGACCAGTTTATAAGAAGTTTCAAAGCTAAATGCTAACAGCTTATTTCATGTTATTTTTAGTAAGTTACATTAGTGTGTGTGTTGAAGGAAATGACTCAAGACTTTTTCTTTAAAAAGTTTTAGCTTTGCTCTTAGAGCAAATGATGCTAGAAGAGTTTTTTTCCCCCCTGCTAATTTAGGGCCAAAAATTTTTTTAGTTCTGAGGCATTGAGGGCATGTTTGTAGTTACATATATAGTTTTAGGTTAAATTCTCATTACAGAATATAATCTAGTTTTCTCTTTTTTGCCCCAGTATTTTGTTGATTACCTACATAGTTTACTTAGGACAGTAGCACAATTTACAAAATATATTATCCATAAACATTATTTTAGCTTATCTACATTGATTTGTTGCTAAAGTCTTATTTACATTTAAAGTTATTTCTTATCCTGGGCATCTCAGGATTATCTTTTAAAATTAGAAATATTACCTTAGAATAAAACGAAGTATTTTTATAAATGCTAATAATGAAGGTCATAGTAGTAGTGTTCATAAATTCTTATAGCACTATTTTATAGGGACTACAGACCTTTTGCATTATAATCACCAGAGATATCTGTAAAAGTGACAATCCATGACCTTAGCCTAATTTCTCTGAATCAGAATCTCTAGCATGACACCTAGCAGGAAACTACATTTTAAAGTAGTACCTTTGCTCCTTAAGTGCGCTATGCTTTGAAATTCACTGCAACCACCATTTATGTCACACTTGTTAGTAGTCAGATTTGTTCAGTAGTTTTCATAGATATCTGTAGACAGTATTTTTTTGAAGTTAGTCTTATTTATCTGTAGAAATTAAATCAAATACTTGCTGGGAGATTGTTTCTTCACCTGAAGAACAGATATCCTTCCTTAGTGGTTTTTAAAAAAATACCTACACCCTGACCCCACATCATACCAATTAAATCAGAATATCTAAGAAATATACTGAGTCTCAATATAGTTAAAAGTGTCCCAAGTGTTTTTAATGTGCAGCTGCAACTGAGAAACTACACTAATGAGAGATCTACACTAATGTCCAAAAGGAATAATCATATTGTTTAATCCAAAACGTATTGATGTTTGGCTTGGGAATACTAAAGGTATGGCATTCTAGCCTTGAAATCCTATTTCCCTAACTGCTTGTCTTAGGCTTCTGGAAAAAATCAAGGAGAGTCAGAATCAAAATCTTTTAGAAAGAACATTTTCTTTGGATAATCCTAATTCTCTATTAGTGGCAATTTCTCTTAAAAGACCTCTGCAAAGCTTCCCCGGGTTAGTGTAAAGTACTGATTAGGTGATTTAAGTGACATTGACCTTTTTTATGAGGACAATAACTAGGTGATCTCTCTGATATTGGCATTTATAAGCAACTTAGATGTAATCAAGAATATATTTTTGTAATAAGGAAAATATAGGATAGGGCTATGTTTAAGTAGTAGGACATCAGAATAATGTATTTAAAATTATATATATATTTTTTACAATGTTTCTTTCTTTCTTTCTTTCTTTCTTTCTTTCTTTCTTTCTTTCTTTCTTTCTTTCTTTCGAGAGCGTGCAAGTGAGGGTTGGGAGGAAGGCAGAGGGAGAGAGAGAGAATCCTAAACTGGCTCCATGCTCAGCATGGAGCCCAACTCAGGGCTAGATCCCCCAACCCTGAGATCATGACCAGAGCTGAAATCAAGAGTAGGAAGCCAACCAACTGAGTCACCGAGGCATACCTAAAATTATATTTCTTAAAAATGCTCGTAGAAACTAAGTACCCAGGTAAAAGTAGTACTGTAGAAAGTACAAAATTTTATGACATGAATCAAAATATGTGCTCCATAGAAATTTCTGATTTTTCTAAATGGAAAAATCTCATTATTAGTACTGTTTTATTTATATAAAATATGGCCTATGAGATACACCTCCCTTGTCCAAACTTACTAAATAAATTCATAAAGAATAATTTTGACATCTGCTTTTATATTTAAAATAAATGAAACAATATTTATATCCTCAAATTCATGATATTTTCTTGTTTCTTTTTTAGATGCTTTTTGAGGAAATCAGTTTCTACATGTGGGAAGTAGATATTGGAGGTTATATGGTTTACAGACAAGATCTTTAAAATATAGATACTCAAGGTAAGTAATAAATACAACCCCACAAATAATCTCATTTAAATGACTAGGATTTCCAAACTGTACTTTGACTTGCCAAACTGGCTTTATTGCTAGCCCTACCTGAACAACCTCAAAACCACAATCATTCATATTCAGACACAAAGTTATATGCCCAACACTATTTTGACAGGAAGTATCATATTTCATTTATAACAGACAATTGATAAAATTGATATATTATTATGGACGTGTGCAAACCAATTAAGTAGAATGAAGAAACGAAAACTGTGAGCAGAACTCAGTAGTGTTTAATTTGAAAGAATAATTAAACAAAAACTTCTATCCACTGCACTTTCTTTTTAATGTACTATATTCATTAATCAGTTCCTTAACTACATTAGAAACTTTTTCTTTAACCACTCCAAAAAACCCCTGTCATAGTTTCAAATACTCATGGTATTACCTCTGAATACCACACCTCTTTTCACTATTTCTCGAGTCCCCAAAGATTTGTCTTGATCCATCATATCCTTTCATTTAGCATGTTCTGCTCATGCCTCCCATGACTGCTTACATGCTTATATTACTAAGTAAATTTTTGAGTATATTTTGGTAAAATTTTGAATGAGGTATGAGGAGTACAAAATGCAAAAAAGGTACTTTAAATAATGTTGCATGTCAGGCAGGTACAATATAACCTTGGAGAGTACGTGACCAGTAAATGGGGCACTTTTGTTCAGCTCTATAACCCTCTCTAGGTGGAAATAAGAGACTGTAAAATCTGATTTTATGATTTTTTTGGAAGAAACAAATATGGATTTTGAAATGTCCTAATTTTTTAATATCAGCACAAAATTTTGCCTGGGAAAAAACCTACTTTCACCAACTGTGTGAACCAAATAAAACAATTTACAGCTTCTGGTGTGGAAATTTTTTCCCTTTGTTCTATTTTTCTTTATTCTTTTAGAGTGCAAGTACTTTAGAGTCTATTTTTTCTCCTTAATTTGTGGGTAGGCTTATTGATTTTGCTAGTTTTTTGTGATGAATATTGTCAGAAATGACTTATCTTGAATAAATGACATTGCTTATTTCTAATTCATTTCTATAGTTACTTATGGTGAGTTGGTTACTTGGAACAGCTATTCAATTGTTTTCTGAATAATAATAATTAGACAATTATTTTTGTAGTTCCTTCATCTCCACAAGCTAAAACCAGATCATTCCAGTTAAAAAAAAAAATAGCCATAAGGAATCTTTTTTTTTTTTTTAAAGGACCTTTGCATAGAGAATAGAGCTAAACGGCTCCTTAGTTCATTGCACACTATCATCGTTGGTCCATGCAAAGTACTGTTATTATTTATTTATACATTTTAGTTTTGTTTCTAGTCCCATGCTCCTGACCTTGACTCATAGGGAACCATTCTAATATGATAGTTATTATAATAACTACTGAAATGCTCTCTTTGGTTTATATGTATTTTCATAATGTATTGTTTTACATACATGTGTTTTTAAATATTTTAAACAAAAAATTTCAAATAAGTAAAAGAAAAGAGAATATATTATGAACCTTCATGGGTCTCTTGATTGGGCTTGTGTTAATTATATCCCCACCCTGCCCCCTCCCCCATTTATGTATATAAAATTTTATTATGCATATATGATATTGTGCTGTGTATCTCATTTTGTTTCTTACTATTTTATTTTACTTAACCTTATGTGTTTATCATTTCCTTATGTTGCCATGTTTACACTGCTTCTAACTGCTGCATAGTATTCCATAGTTTGTAGCTATCATGTTTTAACTACTCATATTTCCCAGTGATTACAACCCAGATTTTCTGTCACAACAAACACTGCTATGATGAATATCCTCATACTTGTTTTATCATGGAACTTTGCAAGGATTTCTTTGGGATATATATTGATGAGCACAATTGCTGGCAGTAGGATACGTGTTTATATTTAATTTGACCAAGTCCTGCCAGTTGCTCGGTCAAATAAATACTTTGGTCCACACCAGCAGTAACCCTCTCATTTCTGTCAACCCTTGACATTACTAAGCTTGCTAATATTTTCCATCTCATGTGCATAATTTTTATATTTTACTGTTTTAATATTAATTCCTCTTATCAGTAATGCATTTGAATATCTTTTCATATTTTTTTGGCCTTTTGTCTTGCTTCCCTTTTCTGAAATTGCTTGTTCATACTCTGCATTTTCCATATGGGTTCTTGTCTTTTGATAAATGCTCTTTAAGAGTGTATTATATATTCTAGATATTCGTTTCCTGTTAGTTTTAGATATTAAAAAAAGTAACTGCTTCCATTATTTCAACTTTTTAATTTTGTACATGATGCTCTTTGAGTAGAAATCAATATTTTAAATATTTAATTAAAATATTTTCTTAATGTCTATTATTTGTGTAGAGAAATAATACTGATTTTTTGAAACTTGATCTTGGTTTTAACATTGCTGAACTCTCTAATTCTTAATAGGTTCTTTTTTCTAGATAGATGATCATGTATCAATTCCAAATAATGAAAGTTTTCTTTCTCCCTCTCCCATCCTCATACTTTTACTTTTTTCTTCTTTCTAATACCTTTAATCAATTCCTCTAGAAGTATGTTAAACAAGTAGTAGTGGCAGTGGGCATCCTTATCTTATCCCAGTCTTAAAGAGGATGAATCTAGTATCTCACTTCTTACTTAAGTATAATGCTTGCTGAAGGTTTTTAATATACAACCTTTACTAAGTTAAGGAAGTTTTTCTATTTCTAGCTTGGTATGCACAAATAGCTATTGAACCCTATAAAATGCTTTTTATGCATCTTTGAAATAATCATATAACATTTATCCTGTGGTATATTAATGCTGTGAATTATATGAATAGAATTTCTAGTATGAAATCATTCCTGCATTTCTAGTTTACATCCTCCTTGATCATGGTGTATTATTTTTAACACATTATTTTTTGGTTAGCAAATATTTTATTTAGGATTTTAGAATCACATTTTTAAATGAAATGTACTGTACTTGTTTTCTCTTCATTTTCCTTGTCTTATCTTGCAATTAAGATTACACTAGCCTAATAAAATAAGATGGACAGCTTTTACTCTTCTGTTTTCTGGAAAAACTTTACAAGATATGAATTTACTATTTCTTTAATATGTGTTAAAACTCATGTAAAACTATCTGGTTCTGAGCATTTTCTCAAGATTTCTTTGAATGCTGTTGATGTCTTTAAGTGCTTTTTGATCTATTCAGATTTTTTCCTCCGTTTCTTCCATTCTCCTCCCATTGGTACTGATGACACCTGATGGTCTCTCCCCATCTGCATGTATAGGTCAGACCCAGTTTCCTTTGACTCAAGAAATACCTAGACAGCCTCAGCATACACATCTAACTGAACCATGAAATGGTCACCCCCAGCTTTTGAACTGACCAGGGATTCAGTGTTTTAACCCTGACCAATAGGCTCTCCTGTTACTTCACTTAAATTCTCACTTCCACATATCTAAATTAATTCTGTACTCCATTAGGTCTCTACTATTTCACAAACAGAAACTTTGGTTAATAATGCCCTGTATTGGGTGCCTGGGTGGCTCAGTGGGTTAAAGCCTCTGCCTTCGGCTCAGGTCATGATCTCAGGGTCCTGGGATCGAGGCCCACATCGGGCTCTCTGCTCGGCAGGGAGCCTGCTTCCTCCTCTCTCTCTGCCTGCTTCTCTGCCTACTTGTGACCTCTCGCTCTCTCTGTATCAAATAAATAAATAAAATCTTTAAAAAAAATGCCCTGTATTGACTTGTTTACATCTCCTAAAACTGTTGCCATACTTCTGGTTACATGTGTTAAACTTATGTAAAAGGTAAATATTTTGACAAAAGAATAACTAAGATGTTTAAATTCAGGGAAGGTAAGTATTTGTAAAAGATAGTCATCTGGTCTAATGTCTTTTACAGTATATACCAAATTGTAGTAAACTCTAGAAGATTTTCACTTTATCTCCAGAATTTGAAACTTTATAGTTATGACATGTTGTTAAAAGAAAAATTAAAGGTATTTCCACATACAAAAAGAAAAAGGACTAGAGATTATAAGCAAGACTTTCATAGACCCACTAACAAGAAACTGTCAATAAACATATAATAGTTATAATTTTTGATACAGTTGAATGTTTCTACCATCTTATGTACTTTTTCATGCACTTTTTAATCTTTTTAATCTTTTTTTTACTTAAAAATAACAACTTAACATTTATATATCTTCCCTAAAAAGATTCTTATACATTCTGACATCCTGTTGCCTCTCACCTTCCCCAATTCCATCATTTTGCAACTATCTACTTTAAATAATAAACTATTGCAGTTAATTTTTCTCTTTTTCTTTGCTGCTATTTTTAAAGACAACAAACTTTACCAAGATATTCTATCAGCATTACTTTATACACCATTGTTTAAATAAATGTGGTATTTTTTCTCTTTTTACTTTTTAAAAAATTATTTTAATTCCAGTAAAGTTAACATAGGGTTTTATATTAGTTTCAGATGTACAATACAGTAATTCAATAATTCTATACATTTTTAGTGCTCATCTCAGTAAGTATACACTTAATCTCCTTCACCTACTTTTCCCATCCCCTCACCCACCTCCCCTCTGAAAACCATCAGTTTTTCTCTATAGTTAAGAGTCTGTTTTTCAGTTTGTCTCCTTTTTCTTCATTTTGTCTCTTAAACTACACATGTGAGTGAAATTCTGTGGTACTCGTCATTCTCTGAGTGATTTACTTCACTTAGCATTATGCCCTCAAGATCCATCTATGTCTTTGCAAATGGAAAGATCTCACTCTTTTTATGGCTGAGTAATATTCTGTTGTAAACATATAACATATCTTCTTTATCCATTCATCTATAGATGGACACTTGGGCTGCTTCCATATCTTGGCTGTTGTAAGTAATACTGTAATAAATGGGGGGGGCACATATCTTTTCAAAATAGCGTTTTTTATCCTTTGGATAAACACCCAGTAGTGGAATTACTGGATCATGGTAATTCTATCTTTAATTTTTTGAGGAACCTCCATACTGTTTTAACAGTGACTGCACCAGTTTGCGTTCCCATCAGGAGTGCAAGATGGTTCCTTTTTCTCCACATCCTTGCCAACACTTGTTGTTTCTTGTGTTTTTTATTTTAGCCATTCTGGGAGGTATGAGGTGATATCTCGTTATAGTTTTGATTTGCATTTCCTTGATGGTTAAGGATGTTGAACATTTTTTTGTGTGGATGTTGGCCATCGTGTGGATATGTCTTCTTTGGGAAATGTCTCTTCATGTCTTTGCCCATTTTTAATTGGATTATTCGGGTTTTGTTTTTTTTTTTTTGGTATTAGATTGTTTCAAATCTTTATATATTTTGGGTTCTAACTCTTCATTAGATATGTCATTTGCAGATATCTTCTCCCATTCAGTAGGTTACCTTTTAGTTTTATTGACTGTTTCCTTCACTGAACAGCAGCTTTTAATTTTGATGTAACCCCAATAGTTTATTTTTGCTTTTGTTTCCCTTCCCTCCAGTGACATGTCTAGTAGGAAGTTGCTATGGCCAAGGCCAAATAGGTTGCTGCCTGTATTCTCCTCTAGGATTTTTATGGTTTCAGGTCTCACATTTAGGCATTTAATTGATTTCAATTTTAATTTTGTATATGGTGTAAGAAAGTGATACAATTTCAATCTTTTGCATGTTGCTCTCCTGTTTTCGTAACACCATTTTTTGAAGAGACTGTCTTTTTCCAATGAATATTCTTGCCTCCTTTGTCAAAGATTAATTGACCATAGAATTGTGCTTTTATTTCTGGGCTCTCTATTTTTTATTTCATTGATCTATGTGTTTGTTTTGTGCCAGAACCATGCTGTTTTGATTACTACAGCTTTGTAGTATATCTTGAAATCTGGGATTGTGATTCTTCCAATTTTGTTCTTTTTCAAGGTTGCTCTGGCTATCTGGAGTCTTTTGTGGTTCCATAGAAATTTTAGGATTGTTCTTTCTAGTTCTGCAAAAAATGCCTTTGACATTATGATAGAGATTGCATTAAATTTGTGGATTGTATTGGGTAGTATGGACATTTTAATAATATTTGTTCTTCCAATCCATGAGCATAGAATATCTTTCCCTTTGTGTTGTCTTCATTTTCTTTCATCAGTGTTTTAGAGTTCTCAGAGTACTGGAAGGTCTACTTTCTTGGTTAAGTTTATTCCTAGGTATTTTATTATTTTTGGTACAGTTGTAAATGGGAATATTAATTTCTCTTTCTGGTACTTCATTATTTGTGTATAGAAATGCAATGGATTTCAGAGGATGGCAGGTAGGTAGAAAAGCCTCAGGCCACCAAGAAATCACAATAATTTATCGAGTCAGCAAAGTGATACCTCAAATCTGAGCCTCACCATTTCCCCTCACTCCCCCATCCCACCAGAAGAAACAGCATCCATAGATGGTGATTCTAATTCACCAGCTCTACGATTTGGTAGGAAAGGGCAGGGATATGACTGCCCAAGGTTAGTTAGTCCCTCCATGGTTTTCTCTTTATTTTTTTTAATTTAAATTAGATGTAGAGTTCAGTCATTCATCAGTTGCATATTATACCCACTGCTCATTATATTACGAGGTCTCAATATCCATCACCCAGTTACCTCATCATTCTACCCACTTCCCCTCCAGCAATCCTCAGTTTGTTTCCTATAGTTCAGAGTCTCTCGTGGTTTGTCTCCCTCTCAGGGAGTTTTCAATTTTCCCTCCCTTCCCCTATGATCCTCTGTGCTGTTTCTTATATTCCACGTATGAGTGAAGCCATATAATAATTGTCTTTCTCTGATTGACTTATTTCGCTCAGCCTAATACCCTCCAGTTCCATCCACATTGATGTAAATGGTAAGTATTCATCCTTTCCGATGGCTGTTTCTCAGCTCTTTATAAGTACTCTGTTTACTCCTGAGGGCAATTGTGTAGTAGTCGGAGTCCGTGAAGATATGGGGGCAGTCAGTTTTTGTTTCAAGGCAATGACAGAAAAGAATCAAAAGCAGAACTCTAACAGTTCACTTCCAGTTTTGTTCTCCCACAGTCGATAGGGCTGCCTCCTGCCCAAGCACGTTTACCAGGTCACAACAGTCCTCTGTACCACCCTGCCTTCCCTAGGAGTTTTCAGGTTTTCTTATTCCTGGCTTTTTCTGTCTATAATTTCTACTGGAGTTGATACTTAGAGAGAGATCCATAAGTTGTTCTGTCCAACATCTTGGTGTTATCTTCTTGAAAGAAACTCTAACAAAAGAAATAACTCTGGAGGAAACTCTAACAAAAGCTTTACATGTGTGTACTGATTTACTCAGGGATCACATTTCTAGAAATTTCTCCTAAGTGTATTATCAAGAATTATTTGGTGTACCTGGGTCACTCATTCGGTTAAGCATCTGACTCTTGGTTTCAGCTCAGATCATGGTGTCAGAGTCTGGGATGGAGCCCCATACTCAGCAGGTTGTCTGCTTGAGATTCTCTCTCTCCCTTTCCTTCTGCCCCTCCCCCTGCTGGCTCTCTCTCTTTCTCTCTCTCTAAGTAAATACATCTTTTAAAAAAAGAATTATTTTATCATGTTTGAAAACAACTAAAATGTCCAACATATATTGATAGAATAAACTATTCTAAGATAACTAACTTTTCACTACTCATTTTTGTTTTTTAAAAAAGTAAATGTCTAGGGCGCCTGGGTGGCTCAGTGGGTTAAAGCCTCTGCTTTCGGCTCAGGTCATGATCTCAGCATCCTGGGATCGAGGCCCGCATCGGGCTCCCTGCTCTGCGGGGAGCCTGCTTCCCCTTCTCTCTCTCTGCCTGCCTCTCTGCCTTCTTGTGATCTCTCTCCCTCTGTGAAATAAATAAATAAAATCTTTAAAAAAAAAAAAAAGTAAATGTCTACACACATCCTCCAAAATGTAACAGAGATTATCTTTTAGTATAAAATAATGGGTGAATTTATTTTTACTATCCGTTTTTATGCTTTCCTAAATTGCTATAATAAGCATGTGTTGCTTTTGTACTCCAAATTATTGAATAAATATATATGTATATAATTTTTAATAAAGCAGAAGCAAGCAACTGGAATGTGGAGGGTTGGATGTGCCACGCATTTAGTTTGCCTTTTGCTTCTCTATTTGTTCATTTGATTTTTTTTCTGAAAGTTTGAAATTAAGGGAACAAAGTAAAAAAATATTAATTTATATAATATTCATTGCCTTATCAAAATAAGGAAACTAATTCATCTGAATAATCATTTTTCTTTAGAGGTATAAAGAATAGAGGACATCACAATGACTTATACTATTTATTTAGAAGGCTTACTTGACCTTTGTGGCTTGCGTAGATAGCCCTCAATTGTGGATATTTAGCATTAAATATATATCTCTATTAAAATGCTTTTCGAACTATTTTACTTCCTGTCTCCAACTCTCACATCCTTATGAAGAAGGTATCTGTCTACTTGATCATGGATCCTCATACATATGGTACATATGTCCTCTGAGCTCACTGAGAAAGGCATGGAGTGGGGCTGGCCTGTGCCCATATGTAATGCCAGATAGAGTAGCCAATCCAGGGGAAAACAGACCAAGAATTGACAGGGATGATATAATTAGCAAAGACTTTAAAACAGCTGATTGTTAACATACTGAAGATTGAATTATTAAAACAATGAGGACAGTCATGGAAAATATGTTTTTTAGCTCTAGAAATTCCCACAGATGAAATGAAATATCCACTAGATGCATGAAGCAATGCATTAGACACTGCAGGTAAAAATGTAAGTGGACTTTAAAGAAATTTTCCAAACAGAAGCAGGGGGTAAGACAACTGAAAAATAAATAAATAAATAAATAAAATGGTATCAGTGTCCTGTTACTATGTGGTCTAAAAAGTATTGTGTAATTGGAGTTCCAGGAGAAAGATGTATTTGAGAAATAATAACCAAACCATTTCTACATTTAATAAAAAATATAAACTACGGGCGCCTGGGTGGCTCAGTGGGTTAAAGCCTCTGTCTTCAGCTCAGGACATGATCTCAGGGTCCTGGGATCGAGTCCTGCATCGGGCTCCCTGCTCAGCAGGGAGCCTGCTTCCGCCTCTCTCTCTCTCTCTCTGCCTGCCTCTCTGCCTACTTGTGATCTCTCTCTCTCTCTCTCTCTCTCTCTCTCTCTCTCTCTCTCTCTTTCTCTCTCTCTGTCAAATAAATAAATAAAAATCTTGGATATACCTGGAGAGTATAATGCTGAGTGAAATAAGTCAGACCGAGAAAGCCAAATAAAATATTTCACTCATATGTAGAATTTAAAAAGCAAATGAACAACCCAAAAAAAGAGACAGAAAAAAAACCAAGACTCTTAAATATAGAGAACAAATGAGCGGTTGACAGAGGGGAGGTAGGTGGAAGGGTGGGTGAAATAGATAAAGGAAATTAAAAAAAAAGAATACATTTCTTGTGATGAGCACTGAGTAATGTATAGAACTGTTGAATCATTATATTATACACCTGAAATGAATATAAGAATTATACTGAAATAAAATATATAATTAAGAAAATAATTGTTTAAATCAAAAAAGTAATAAAATATGAAATATTATGAGTTTTTTGATGTATGTAGCGGTAAAATGTATGATGATAGGGCAAAAAATTGGAGGGAGAATTGGAGATAAAATCTCACAAGATTTTTATGTTATTTAGGAAGTGCTGTATTATTTAAATCTATGCTGTGATAAGTTAAAGTTGCATATCTAAGAATAACCACTAAAGATATACAGAGAGAAGGCTAATAAGTCAATAGAGGAGTATAGTGGGATACTAAAAAATTGAATTTGTTCAAAATAAGGCAGGAACAGAGGATGAAAGAAGAGATGGGCCAGATAGAAAATAGCAAGATGGTAGGTTTATATCCAACTATATAATAATTATATTAAATGTAAATTGTCTAAGCACTCCAGTGAATTGGTATATTTTGTTAGACTAATAAAAATCTAGTAAACAGTTCTATACTGCAAGAGTTGGCAAACATTTCGTCAAAGGGTAGACAGTAAATATTTTAGGTTTGAGGATTATACAATTTCAGTTACAACTACCCAATTCTGCTGTTGTAGTCTCAAAAAAAAGCCATAGACAAAAATGTATAAACAAGTGGTTGTATCTGTTTCAATAAAACTTTATTTACCAAAAAAGTAGCTCTCCCATGGGCCATAATTTGCCAACCCTTAGCATACTGGATAGAGGGAGTACATTTTAAATATAAAGACACAGGTAAATATTAAAAAGTTAAATGAACCTTGCTAACAAAAATCATCAAGAAGTTGAAGTGATTAAATTAATATTAGACAAAATAGACATCTAAGGAAGAATAAAGACATCTTTTCTATAGATAAAGGGGAAATTTTGTACTGATAAAAGACATCAAGACATCAAGAGGACATATGTGGGCGCCTGGGTAGCTCAGTGGGTTGAAGCCTCTTCCTTTGGCTCAAGTCATGATCTCAGGGTCCTGGGATCGAGCCCCACATTGGGCTCTCTGCTCAGCAGGGAGCCTGCTTCCTCCTCTCTCTCTCTCTGCCTCCTTGTGATCTCTCTCTCTCTGTGTCAAATAAATAAATAAAATCTTAAAAAAAAAAAAAAAGGACATGTGGTCATGTGTAGATACCTAACAATAGAGTTTAAAAATACATGAAGCAAAAACTGATAAGTGTTGAAAGGAGAAATAGACAAATCCACAGTTATGGCTAGGTGTTTCAACTATCCTCTTTCAACAATTCTTAGAACAAGTAGACAAATCAGTAAGTAAATAGAGACCTTGAACAATAGTAAAAACCAGCCTGACCTAATTGACATTTGTAGAATGTATACTCAGTAACAGCAGACTGAATTCTTTAGCACTCTGCATGGAACATTCATTACGATAGATTATATGCTGGGCTACAGAACAAGTCTCAGTAAATTTTAGATTTAAAATCATCCAGAATATGTTCTCTGTGGGAGAAGAAAAAATAGGATTAAGTTACAAACCAATAACAAAAAAGTATGAAAAATTCCCAAATATTTGGAAATTAAGCACCATACTTCTAAATAACCTATGAACCAATAAGAAATCATAAGGGAAGTTAGGAAATACTTTGAACTTAATGATAATAAAAACACAGAAAATTTGTAGAATATAGTTAAGTGCTTAAAGAGAAATTTATAATTTTAAGAAAAAGCAAAATAAATTAAACCCAAAGTGACTAGAAACAAGGAAATAATACAAAAATCAGAAATCAATAAATTAGGAAATACCACACAATAGAAAAATTAGTGAAAGCAAAAGGTGGTTCTTTGGAAATATCTATAAAACTGATAAACTTCTTGCTAGACTGATCTAGAAATAAAAGAGAGAAAGATGAAAAGCCATTAAAATAGCAAGTGGGGAATCTTGATGAAAGCCTTCAATTTGAGTCACATTGCAGTCTGGTTTGGCTGCTATCTCTAGTGGCACAAGTATCATTCTGGGATATCTCTTCCTTGTTTGTGAGATTCCCCTTTTCTCTTTCCTGTGTGAAACTCCTGTTTCTTAAACATTTTTTTCTTTTGTTCTCTCATTTTTGTTTAATGAATTTTCCAGAGGTCTCTTGAGAAAGGACGTATAGGAGATAATTTTAAGTCTAAGGTTATTTTTTTTACTCCTGTATTATTTTAAAAAAATTAAAGTATAGTTGACATATATCATTAGTTTCAGGTATACAACATAGTGATTCAACAATTACATACCTTACGAAGTGCTCACCACAGTAAGTATAGTTCATATCTCTCATCAGAGTTACTATAGTATCATTGACTAAATGCTCCATGCTGTACTTTTCATTACCAGCATTCTCATCAAGTTCAAAATTTCCATAGACATTAGATTTTTCCACTTTGGTTTCATTTATATTGCCTTAACCTGTCATGTTTTGTAAGGGTAATTAATAGTAGCTGTTTAAAAATGTTTTTTCACCACCATGAAAAAATAGTTTCTATTTAGTGGCTGTAAGTACAAAAGGGAAGTACTCTGAAAAACTCTGGTAAAAAATAAAATTCCAGAAGATGTTGTTATTAAAAGAATCAGTTCTCTTCAGGAGACTTTCTTACTCAGAATTGTGTTTGCCAAAATAGATACATGTCCATTTGTATAGATACTTTATTAAGTTTTTTCATCACTAACGTAAGACTTAGTATCTTGAAAAGTTGTTGTCTCTTGTGAAGTACGAGAAGGTAGACAGTACAATAATCCAAGTGGTCAATGGGAAAACTGAGCTGGTCGATGGGAAAACTAATTTCTATTGTTGTTTCATATATATTTGAATGGAAATTGCTTAATTCATTCACAATGACTGGGACTATTTTACTGTGTCAAACACAGGGAATTTTTCTCTAGGCCAAATTGTGTGTGTGTGTGTGTGTGTGTGTGTGTGTGTGTGTGTGTGTATGTGTGTGAATATATGTATAAGTATATATATGAATGTATGTAATCTATACATTATATAGCTTTTTTGTTGTACATCCATCAACATTTACCAAACTTGGGAAATTAGTAGTTACTACTTGAAAAATATGTGACAAACTGTGTTTGCCAAAACTGACAACAGAAGTATTTCTGATCCCACATGTTCTTCCAGAACCTTTCTACTCTCTCATTAAGAGATGAAATGTTTCTCTTTTCCCTGAAATTTGGCTGCCTTGATGAGTAGATGTAGTGGACGTGACACTTAGGTAGCTACAGAAGCTTAGTCATTATAGATAGTACAGCTCTGCCTCACTCTCTGTTTCTCTTGGGATGTTCACTCTTTGGACTCTAGCCCCCATATGACATGAGAGGTAATTTCAGGCATGTGATTCAGCAAATTTTAGATGATTCCACTCCCAGGTCTTCAAGCTGCCCCATCTGGCACCGAGTTGAGCAGAAATAAGCCATTATTCCTGAATTCTTCCTAAACTTGTAAACAATATACATTGTTTAATCTGCAGCAATAAGTAACTGAAAACAAAGGGTTCTGTTTTCAGATAAGTTTGGAAAATAATTGAACATCAAAGGAAGTTTCTTTTCTATAGGAAAGGCTTCATGTGCTAATATGTGTGATGCTTTCCAAGAAGATCATAGAGTACTTTGTATAAAGGATCTCATATGTTATCATTAGAAAATGCTTCTCTGTAGTCATCATTTTAATGGCTCTTTATTCTGTTGATAAACCATCATGCTTCTTCATTTATCTTTTCTTGAACATATATGTTATTTATAACATTTTGCTGTTACATGTGATTTAGGAAAAATTTGTTTTTCCTTTTTGTTATTTGCAGAGACTTTATTCTTTGTAGTAGAATTATTATGCCATAGCATCTGAAATTTTTAATGACTGGCTACACTAACTTCTAAAAAATGAATATTTTACATTACCATAATTAATACCCATTGCATCATTTTCTCCCAAGCCTTGATAGTTTTTAACATGATCCTTCTTTTTAACTGCTAAAAGTGTAAAGTTGTACTGCAGAGTTGTTGTAGTTTGAATTTCTTTAACTTTTACCAACATTTAAAAAGACTGAATTGCTTTTAGATGCCTTTTTGTTTTGTTTAGCACTACAGTTAGTTGCCTGGGTTCTCATGGTCTCATAACAACTCAACCTCTAAATAAATACCTAGTTTTGTTTCTCAGTGTCTGTGCTTTGGCTTCCTCATCCATAAAATGGGAATATGAGTAATACCTGTCTCATATTCTTTATTATTATTATTGTTGTTATTGTTATGTTAGTCACCATACAGTACATCACTGGTTTTTGATGGTAGTGTTCCATGATTCATTGTTTGCGTATAACACCCAGTGCTCCATGCATCTCATGTTCTTGTAAGGAGTAAATATATAAAATACTGCTCGTAAAGCACTTCACTTAGATTTTTTGTATTACGATATTATTTTAAACACTCAAAGAATGCTCAGTAAGCTTACATTTTCTCATACAGAGAATTTGTAATGATTTTACATTTCTGTAGTTTATGTGGATTGAAGGTGTTAACGTCTGTAAAATAATACGTAAAGTATCTTCACAGCAATACCTAGATTAGTGTTTAACTGAATAACTGTAGTCTATCCAAACTGATGCAAAAAACTAACCATTAGAAAGGCAAATAATATAGCAGGCTTTTGATGGTGATTTTAATATTAATACATTTTAGCATTTCTGTATTAATTCATACCTTCAACTGAGGCATTTAAAAGAAAGACAACAAATAATAAATGCACTAATGCTTCAAAAGGGAAAACATTTGTTATCAATATAGAGTCTGTGAATCTCTATATTTCCTATGAGTGTCAACTCTACAAAGATATCATGTATAGTATACTATCATTTAAAATATGACTAAAGTGATTTGACTTTTAAACAAATATATCGTGCCATACAAATGAATGTGAAGTCCTCTAAAATAATCATCTTGAGAAATAATTGTATGTTTATCTCATGCTAACATTTCTTAAAAATTTGAAACTGCTCTTCTAAAATTGTTTTCTGAGCCTGAAATGCATTCTTTTGACTACATTGATAAGTCCCCTCATCTTCTTCAAACATTTGCTTAAATTTCACCTCCTCAACAAGATTTATCTGACCATTCTATTTTCTTTCTTTCTTTCTTTTTTTTCAGATCTACTCTTTTAGCAACTTTTGAAAATGGAGTATGGTATTTTTAACTATAGTCATATGCTGTGTATTACAGTGCCTTGAGTTATTTATCTTATAATTAGAAATTTGTCCCTTTTGATCCCTTTCACCCATTTTGTTCATGCCCACCCCCACCTCTGGCAACCATCAATCTATTTGTATCTGTGAGCTCATGATTTGGGGAGTTTTTTGTTGTTGTTTGATTCCACATATATGTGAGATTTTATGGTATTTGGGGTATTTGGTGTTTGTCTTTCTGTATCCAACTTGTTTCATTTAGCATAATGCCCTCAGTATCCACCCATGTTGTCTCAAATGGCAAGATTTTATTATTTGTGGCTGAATAATAGTACTCCACTATATATATACCACATTGCACATTTCCTTTTTTATGGTTTCGTAATACTCCATTATATATGCATTTTCTTCTTTTAACCATGTTCTTTTTTGTTGAAGTATAATTAACATACAATGTTATATTAGTTTTAAGTATACAACATATTGAGTCAACAATTCTATACATTACTCCGTGCTCATCACAACAATTACAGTCACCATCTATCACCAAACAACATTATTACCGTATTATCGTCTATATTCCCTATGGTGTAAATTTTATCTCTATGGCTTATTTATTTTATAACTGGAAGTTTGTACTTCTTAATCCTCTTTACCTATTTCACCTATCCTTTACCTACCCACCTCCCCTATAACAAACATAAGTTTGTTCTCTGTATTTAAGAGTGTCTTTTTTTTGTCTTTTTTTTTTTTGAGATTTTTTTTTATTTGCCCCAGGGGTACAGGTCTTTGTTTTCTTTCTTTTGTTCATTCATTCGTTTCTTAAATTCCACATACAAAGTGGAATATATGTACATTTTCTTTCTTTATTCATCCATTGATGGACACTTAGTTGTTTTCCATTTCTTAGCTATTGTAAATAATGCTACAGTGAACATGGGGGTGCAGATACATTTTCAAATGAATGGGGTTTTTTTTAATTTTCTTTGGAATATTACCCAGAAGTGGACTTGATGAATAATATAATAGTTCTATTTTTAATTTTTTTGAGGAAGTACCATATTGTTTTCCATAGTGGTTGCATCAGTTTACATTCCTACCAACAAACAGTGCATGTATTTTCTCCACATAATCACCAACACATGTTACTTGTCTTTTTTGAGAAGAGCCATTCTGACAGGTATGAGGTGATATCTCATTGTGGTTTTGATTTTCATTTACCTGATGATGAGTCATGGTGATCATCTTTTCATGTACCTGTTGGCCATCTGTTTGTCTTCTTTGGAAAAATATCTATTCAGATATCTAATCAGATTTTTTGTTTGTTTGCTTTGCTTTTGAGTTTACAAGTTCTCAATGCATTTTGGATATTAACCCCTTATCAAATATATGATTTGCAAATATTTTCTCTCATTCAGTAGTTTGCTTTTCATTTTGATAGTTCAAGAGGGTAGGGTTTTTAGTTTGATGTAGTCCTACTTAATTTATTTTTGCTTTTGTTGTCAAATCCAAAAAATTATCACTGAGACCAATATCAAGGAGCTTACCGCCTGTTTTTGTTTGTTTGTTTTTTTTAAGAATTCTGTGGTTTCAGGTCTTATACTCAAGTCTAATCCATTTTAAGTTAATCTTTGTGGTTGGTATAAGATAATGGTCCTGTTTCATTCTTTTGCATGTGGCTGTCCAGTTTTCCCAACACTGTTTATTAAAAATACTGTCCTTTTCTCATCATATATTCTTGGGTTCTTTGTCATAAACTAATTGACCACATATGCGTGGGTTTATTTCTGGGATCCCTATTCTGGTCCATTGATCTACATGTATGTTTTTGTGCCAGTACTATGCCATTGTGGTTATTACAGCTTTGTAAGATAGTTTGAAATTTGGGAACAGGGTGCCACCAACTTTGTTCTTTCTCAAGATCTCTTTGGCTATTCAGTGTCTTTTGTGGCTTATAAATTTTAGGATAGTTTTTTCTATTTTTGTGGGATTACATTGAATCTATAAATGACTTCTAGTAGTATGGCCATTTTTACAATATTAATTCTTCCAATCTATGAGCACAGAATATCTTTCCATTTATTTGTATTTTCTCCAGTTTCTTTGACTAATGTCCAGTAGTTTTCAGTGTACAGGTCTTTCACCTCCTTAATTAAATGTGTTCCTAGGTATTTTTATTCTTTTTGATGCAATTACAAATGGGATTGGTTTCTTAATTGCTTGGTCTGGTAATTTGTTATTTGTGTATAAAAATGCAGTGGACTTTTGCATATTGCTTTTGTGTCCTGCTACTTTACTTAATTAGTTCTAACATCTTTTGGTACATTCTACAGGGATTTTTATATATAATATTTCATCTGCAAACAATAAATTTACCTTTTCCTTTTCAGTTTGGATGACTTTAAGTCTTTTTCTTGCCTAATTACTCACACCAGGACCTCATTTACATACTATGTTGAATAAAAGTGATGAGATTTGGCACCCTTATCTTGTTCCTGATCTTAAAGGAGAGTACTCAGCTTTTTACATCTGAGATGTCATTAGCTTTAGGCTTGTCATATATGACCCTTATTATATTAAGGTTCATTCCCTCTACACCCATTTCCTCTACACTCAGAAAAACTCTATAGAGAGTTTTTCTTATGAAAAGATGTTGAATTTTGTCAGATGTTTTTGCTGATTCTTTTGATATGATCATATGATTTTTTCTATCTTGTTAATATGGTGTATCACATTGATTGATTTGCAGATGTAGAAACATTCTTGTGCCCTTGAAGTAGATCCCATTTGATCATTATGTGTGATCCTCTTAATGTATTGTTGATTTGGTTTGCTATTTTGTTGAGGATTTTGCATTTATGTTCATCAGGGATATTGGCCTATAATTTTCTTGTGCATCCTTTTTTGGTTTTGGTATTAGGGTAATGCTGACCTCATACAATGAGTTGAGAAATATTCCTTCCTCTAATTTTTGGAAGAGTTTAAAAGGACTGGTGGTATTAATTCGTCTTTAAATGTTTGGTAGAATTTATCAGTGAAGCCATCTGATCCTGGAACTTCGTTTGTTGGTAGGTTTTGATTACTGATTAAATCTCTCTACTAGGAATCAGTCTGTTCAGATTTTCGATTTCCTCATGATTCACTCTTGGTAGGTTGTATATTTCTAGAAATTTATGCACTTCTTCTACATTGTCAAATTTATTGATGTATAATTCTTCATAGTTTTGATTCTTTGTATTTCTGTGGTATCATTGTAATGTCTCCTCCTTCATTTATGATTTCATTTATTGGAGTCTTTTTTTTTTGGTGAATCTATCTAAAGATCATCTATCTTGTCTATCATATCTTTTCAAAGAACCAGGTCTTAGCTTAATTTTTATTCTCTATTCTATTTTTAATCTCTATTTCATTTATCTCTGCTCTGATTTTTATTTCCTTTTTCCACTAACTCTGGGCTTTGTTAAACTTTTTCTTTTTCTTGAGGTGTAAAGCTAGGCTCTTTCTTTGAAATTTTTCTTGTTTTTTGATGCAGGCCTTTATTTCTGTGAATGTCCCTCTTAGAACTGTTTTTGTTCCTCATATCAGAGAGATCATATGATAATTGTCTTTCTCTGATTGACTTATTTTGCTCAGCATATAAGGGGTGTAAGGAGGAAAAAATAATGAAACAAGATGGGATGGGGAAGGAGACAAACCAATAAGAGACTCCTAATCTCACAAAACAGAGGGTTCCTGGGGGGTGGGAGGGTAGGGATAGGGCGGATGGGTTGTTTGTGCTATGGTGATTGCTGTGAAAGGCATAAGCCTGGTGATTCACAGACCTGTACCCCTGGGGCAAATCATGATAATAAAAATAAATTTAAAAAAAAAAGAACTGTTTTTGTTACATCTCATAAGTTTTGATACATTGTGTTTCCAGTTTCATTTGTTTCAAGCAATTTTTTAATTTCTCCTTTGCTTTCTTCGAATCATTGTTTAGTATGTGTTGTTTAATCTCCACATATTTGTGAATTTTCTGGTTTTCTTCTTATAAGACCATTCTACTTTAAACTGCAACCCTTTTTCATCTTACCTTTTTTTTTTGTAAGCTTAAATTTTCTAATGCATTATGCAATGTAATATTTATTGTGTGCCCACACTAGAAGCTAAATGACACTAAGGCAAGGATTTTGCAATTTACTACACTTACCTTCTCAAAAAGGTTATAGAAAAAAAATCTCAGTTTTTATAAAAATGTAACATGTAAAGCAAATGTAAATCAATGTTAAATTGTTTTCAAATATACATATGATCTAGTATCACCAAAGAAGAAATTATATGTTATACATGTACTGATGGGTTTTAAAACACAGAACATTATAAAGGCAAAATTTAAAAATAAGAACTTCTAATAAATAAATAAATTTAAAAAAAAACCCAAGAACTTCTAAAGGAGTGCTTTTGATCTAGTTCTTCTTCATAGGCCTTTTTGAACTAATATAGGCAATTTTTCAAAGCTACTTTAAAACATCTTTTTAAGATTAAGCATTGGAAACATCATTTATTTATTCATTCATTCATTTAAAAAATATATTTGTGCACCAATTATTTACTGGGAATTATTATAGAAGCTCATATATACAATGAAGGAGACAAAGTCCCTACCCTCATGGATCTCACTACCTATTTTGGGAGATAGACAATAAACCACTAAATAGTTAAATAATGTAATTTCAGAAAGTGATGTGTTTTAAAAAGAAAAATAAAACATGATAAGCAAATCGTGGATGATGAAGAGGTAGGAGTGCTATTTTAATTTAGATGTGGTCATCAGGAAAGACTCTAAGAAAATGATATTGAAGCAGAAACCACCCAGATGATGGAAGTGGAAGCCATAAATGGGGGAAGAGTGGCCAGAGTAACAGAATGGAACAGCACATGGAAAGGCTGGTTTGTCAGCAAGAACTAATGTGTATGGGGAATAGCAAGAAATCCCATGTGCTCATACAGAGAAAGTGATAAAAAGAGTGGTTTGAAATGAGACTGAAGAGATTGAAGGGGCCAGACACATAAGGACCTTAGAGTTCATGTTAAGGAATACTAAATTTAGGTTTTATTTTAACCATGACAAGAAACCATTTATGGGTTTTAAGTATGGCATTGATGGGATTTGTGGAATTTAAGTCATCTTTGCAAAACATTGAGTGATAACTTTAGGGTTTTATTTAAAAAGCAACTCTTAAAAGCCATAAAATAATAGACTGATTTTTTTTACTATAAAAATTTCTAAATGATCAGAAAAAATCCAAAAATTAAATTAAAAGTTACCTGAAACCTACAAATTAATATTTGGTAGCTGTAATAAGAAGATGCTGATTTTTTTAATATGGGAAGAGTGCTAACAATTCAATATAGAAAAGAAAACTCATTTGTATAAAACTCAGTTTATCAAAGAATTGCCAATGGTTAATACACATATGAAAATATTCAATTGACCATTTTCTAGTGATTGATTGTTGCCTGTTATATGTTTTGCTATTCTTTTCATCTTCTTTTCTTAGAGTATTATTTTAACAGTGCTGTGGTAGTTCCTTTTTATTGCATATGGATGATTATAATAGTTTTAGCTGGCTAGGCATTTTTAAGAGGGGTGTGTGTGTTGGTTGGAGGGTCCAGAGTATTGTTTTATGTTTGCTAGTCTTCACAAGGGAGTAGGCTTGTCTGTGTATTTTTTGTGTAGTTCCTACCCTCTCTGCTTCTTTAAACCTGAGTCTAGTGGATTCTGCTGGCAGCTCAGCTCACCTTTGTTCCCATACCCATGATCGCAAACAAGACAACTTAGGTATGTTATGTACCTTCAGGGCATACTTTCTGCTCTCATTTTTTAGGGGTCCTTTACAGTATGGTCCTTATACTACAAGGGTCCTTTACCACTACATTTCTCCAAGACTGTTTCTCCTCACCTACTCTTATGTTGTTTCTGCAAGTCTCAGCTATTTTTGCCTTTTTTTAGGGTTTGGGGATTATATCTGAATCTTAATATTGATGAAAATCTATTGTATGGACTTCTCCATGAAAAAAGGAATGGAAAGAGGAAGGCGGGGAGGAAGGGTGGGTGGGATGGTTGGATGGACACAGAGACAGAGAGAGAAGAGAGAAAATGAATAAAGCAATTACCTCGGAGTGAAATTCATGGTCTAGAAAGCAAAAAGTCTGGGGAAATGTTGTAAAGATAGTAGGAGATGAATTATGAGTTGGCCAAACTTATGAAAGAAGTATTTATTTCAAAGATAAAATTTCAAAGACCACAAGGGAGACTAGGCATTATAGAAAATACATTAAGGAACAAGTTAATGAGGATGCAGAGAGTGGGGAACCCTCTTCACTGTTGGTGGAAATGCTAGGTCAAGTAAAGCTGCAAATAATAAAAGTATGAGTAGAGTTGAACAGTACAAAAAAAAACGCTGAAAAATATTAACTGAAATATGACAGATGAATGAAAAACAGGACAAAGCAGTAGAAAATATGTTAATATCATAGTTGCTTATGGGAATAAACAAATAGATCTTGAATAAGGAAATAAAAAACAAAGTTATAAAAAAGTTGCATAAAGTTGTAACTACTGGAACAGAGATAGAGAGGAACTAAACATGGAGAAAAATGAGGTAAACAACGATGAAATTTTTTTTTTGAAATCCAGAAAACAAGTTGAAGTAATAATAAAATGAAGATCATTTCTATTTACCAGATGCCCAGTATTACAATAATCATTTAACATTATACTGAAGGCAGTCAGCCAAAAGAAAATTCATGTAAACGGACTTAATTCATGTTAGTTTTTAAAAAGTGGATTTCTAGCTAAAGTACAGAGCAAAATTCTATTCTCTGATATATGCAAGAAACACAAGTAAATTAAAGAATTTTAGGAATGTTGAAAACTAAAGATAAAAATTAAGCCAAATAAAAGCCAACAAAATACTTATTTCAGACCAGATCAACATCCCATAAGATGAACAAAGTTATTTTTCAATGTAAAAAGTGTAATTAATGATGATGTAGCAGTTATGAATATTTACAGACCAAATAACATGATACCAACAATTACAAAACAAAAACAGTGCAGGTACACGAAAATAGTCAAAAACACACCAGAAATGGGAAGCTTACTCATTCTCCTCACAGTTCATGACAGATTAAACAGGTGTCGGGGGAAAGGAGGAAAGAGGAAGCACTGCAAACGCATTTGTACAAGTCAGGAATGTTGTAAAGATGCCCACTCCCATGACTATCATTTAACATTATGGTGAAGGGAACCAGCCAAGAGAAAGGTATTAGAAGTTTTTTAAAAATCAGTAAGGCGAAGTTAAACCCCTGTACGCAGATGATATGATTATATACCTGGAATTATCACCCAAAATAAAATCAACTGAGTAACTACTATAAATAATAAGATATATTGTGGTACAGGATGAATAGTGTATCCATATGAGTAACTTTCATGTATACCAAAATAACTTTAAGCCTTATTGCCATATTGTCCCTAGGCATGTTATTTGGGTATTTATAATAAGCTTAGGTACATTGTGTATTAATTTCTTATGGCTGCTATGAAAGTTACCATAAACTTAGTGGCTTAATGCAACAGATAATGATTTCCTCACTTTTCTAGATGCTAGAAATCTGAAATATGGGTCACTGGGCCAAAATCAAGATGTTGGCATGGCTTTCTTTCTCTGAAGATTGTAAGTGGCAGTCCTTTTCTTGCCTCTTTCAGCTTCTAGTGGCTGCCAGCATGCTTTGAGTTGTGGCCACATCACTTCACTCTCAGACTCTCTGGCCACATTGCTTCCTGGTCTTCTGTATATATCTTCTTTTCTCTTATAAGGACCTTTATGATTGCATTTAGGGCCCATCTGGATAATTCAAGATAATTTGCTCATTTCAAAATCTTTAATAACATCTGAAAATACCCCTTTCCTTGTAAAATAATGTTTACTTGCTCCAGGCATTAAGACATGGTATTTTGGGGTGGCCATTATTCAGCCTATGTATATAATGAGTTAACTTCCTCTCTGTGGAATGTAAAATGGTACTAACTATGTACTGTCTTTGGGAAAATCAGAAAAGCACTACCTATGGAATAGTTAAGAAAATAGTCACATATCACTTTTTTAGAACTTAATTCTCTCACAAAACCCTAGTTGGAAAATGCTGTATTGGTATATGAAATGACAGAACAAACAAGATTATAAACTCTAGCAATAGACTTGATAAGGGAAGAGATATTGAAAATGATATGAATAGCATCACATATCAGTGGGAAAAGGTAGACTATTTAATGCGTGTTGTTTGGATAATCCATACCTCCATATCAGAAAGAGTTAGATACATTATCAGCCACAATGAGCATCTACTGAACATAGCTGGAAAAGAAAAACCATGACAGTTGAAGATGAAAAGAGGAAAATATCATAGGATGAATCAAACATGTACAAAAGATGTCTATAGTTAATAAGCTATAATCAGTGGCAAAAGAGGGAATGTGGGATACATCCAGAAGCAATGTAAGGGTTGATACTGAAGACAATAGTTAAAGACATTCAGTGAATACAGCATATGCCATCTGATAGAGCATCTTCAATTGACCCATTATCTGAATTCTCTCCCAATCTCCTTCTATTGGAAATATATACAAATCCAGAAACAACTGAGTGATGAGACTCTTTTCTAGTGGGTACTAAATTACCACCTGTATTTAGTGAGACTCAAATATGTAACATTCTCTATGGATTTCAGTCATTGAGGACTGTGACTAAGAACAAGATTATGTCTTATTCATAGTGAAGCAAATGAATGAGTAAAAAGACACAATTTATCATTATACATGTAGTGTTTAGTGTTTTTATGGGTAGTATTAGTACAGGTAAAAAAAAAATAATAATATCCAAAAAACAAATAATCTGATTAAAAATGGGCAGAAGGACCCAAATAGACACTTTTCCAAAGAAGACTTACAGGTGGCCAACAGGTATATAAAAAGATGCTCAGCATCACTAATCATCAGGAAAATGCAAAGCAAAACCACAATGTAATGTCGTTTCATACCTGTAATAATGGCTGTTATCAAAGAGAAAAGTTTACAAGTCCTGAGAAGGATGTGGAAAAAGGAAACTTAGGCACTATTAGTGGGAATGTAAATTGGTACCTTGTAGAGAAAGAGTATGGAGGTCCCTCAAAAAATTAAAAATAGACCTCCCATATGGTTTCACTTCACGGTATATTCTGAAGGAAAAAAAAAATCACTGTCTCAAAGAGATATCTACACCTCTATTCTCACTGTAATATTATTCACAATAGTCAAGATGTAGAAACAACCTAAATGTCAATCAGTGGATGAATGAATGGATAAAGAAAACAGGTAAATAAAATTCAGCCATAGAAAAACAAGGAAATCCTACCATTTGTGACAACATGGATGGACCTTGAGAGCATTATGGCTAAGTGAAATAAGTCAGCCAGACTTATATATGATCACACTTATGTGTGGAATCTTTTTTAAAAAAAATGTGATGAGCACCAGGTGTTGTATATAAGTGTTGAATCACTCAGTTCCATACCTGACACTATATTACACTGTATGTTAACTAATTGGAATTTAAATAAAAACTTGGGGGTGGGGGGAAGCCCCAAGTCATAAAAACATATTGGTTGTGGAATAATGAAAGGAATGGTGGTTGTTGCCAGGGTTTGGCAAGTGGGGGAAATGAGGAAATGATTTTGTTCAAAGGGCACAAACTTCCAGTTATAAAATGAATTAAATTCTTAGGATCTAATATTCAGCATGGTGCCTATAGTTAACAATAACTGTATTATATAGTTGAAAGTTGCTGAGAGAGTAGATCTTAAATGTTCTTACCACACACACACACATACATACACAAATGTAATTAAGTAAACTGATGAAATTGTTAACTAACCTTATTGTGTAATCGTTTTGTAATATAAGAGTGTATCAAACCATCATGTGATACACCTTGAAGTTACTAGTCTTATATGTCAATTATACCTCAGTGAAGTTGAAGGAAAAAAGACATATCCTCCGAGGAACAAAAATAAAAGGTATTTGTGAATATTTGAAATTATTTAGGTTCTATATTTATATCAAGGGGTGAATATTCACTACAGGAATATTAATGTATTTTATTGTGAGATTCTGCCTAGATACTGTTGGCTGGTGTTAGGTAAAATGCAATAAATGCATCAGATTACCTGTCTAAATCTGAAAAACTCCAAATTCCTAAGTAATTTGTCCCCAGGAGCTTCTAAGAGGTATATAAAAATCTGTAAAATGAGACATGCAAGAAATTATTGGTGGTGTTTATCTGTGGCAAGAAGATTGGGGCTTTTTTTTTCACTTCATATCCTTTTATGCACTTTGAATTATATTAATCATAAATTACTTTAAAAAGTTACTTTAAAAAATGAATTATGGTATATTTCTGTGATAGGAAAAACTGTGAGTCTATCTCATGATTTTTAAGTGGGTGGTACTTCTAACCAAGAGTCTAGAGAAAGTTGAGATAACTATGAGCTGGACTGGATAGGATGGACTTTATGGAAAATTTGGGGCTTGGGTTAAGTCTTAATATAGGATAATGAGACAGGCAATGGTAGAGCATAGCAGAAGGAAAGATGATATAAGGTAAAAATACATACGGTGTATATTTTGGTTGGTCTGGCCTTCTTGCTAATTGTATAGATTTGTTAATTTTTATAATTATAAATTATATTATATATAAATTATATAATAAATAACAAATGTTATACAATATATCATATATATGTTAATATAATATTTACTAGTATAAATATTAATAATGATTATAATTAATTATATAATATAATATGACATATATTTTATATTGTTTATAATTATATGTTGTATAATATATAATATTAATTATTGATTATATTACTATATTAATATATAATATTATACTTTATATTTCTTTGTATAGGACTTGAAAATATTCTGCAATGGAGAATGTAGAATTTTCCTTTAATTATTCCACATTAGTTAATCAATTGATTTTAAAGTAGCTTGCATGTCATACAATTTTGAAAACATAAAATAAGGGCAATAGACTGTGTTTTTGCTTTACTCAAATAGCTACTTTAATAAACTTAAATTACAAGACTCTTCATTTCTTCCAGGTGAAATGTGTGACCAGAAATAATTTTGTGATCTTGCCACATACCTAATTCTTAGTCAACATTTTTAGTTATCTGGGTTTTTTTTAAGTTACTTGTAAAGATTATTTGATTAATACAATTATTTTTATAGATTCTTTTTGCATGTTCATCACTTATATGAGCTCTTCATTCCCCAACTCTTCTCTTTAATTACTTATTTTTCTTTGAAACTCTTAAACTAAGCTTTTAATAACAAAGCAAATATTTCCATGAATTATAAAATTAATAGAGATAGTGTCACCACATGCCTCTATTCTATAAATTATAGTAAAATTACTTATTTGAAGCAAATTGAATTATAATTGTCTTCAGCTATGTTTCTTTATGGGATTTGTTAAACATCTTTATATTTAATACAAAATTTTTCCAAATCAAATGTGATTTTAACCCTTATTATTACTTACATCTTTTAATTGGCATTAGCAATAATATAATGTAACTTCACTTGACTTTACCATAGTAAAATGCATAGTTTTTTTTATCACCTTCTAAAACTGATTGTGTTGACACAGTAGTCCTTATAGCTGAATTTGCCACACGTGACCATTTAATTATATATATTCTTATGCTGTTTGAGATTCTTAGTTTCACATATTACTTAGTAATAAAAATACAGGGGCGCCTGGGTGGTTCATTGGTTTGAGCAACCAACTGGTAATTTCAGCGGGGGTCATGATCTCAGGGTCATGGGATTGAACTGTGTTAGTCTCGGCGATGGGTGTGGAATCTCTTAGGATTCTCCCTCTCTCTCTCTCTCTCTGCCCCTTCCTAGCCCCCACCTCCCTCTGCGTGTACAAGTGCATGTGTTCATTTTCTCTCTCTCTCAAAAAAAATTCTGTGTGTGTGTGCGCGCACATATAAAATTATCTATTGAAGGAAGGCATTCATGTTTTACTGCTTTTTCAATTCCAACTAAAATTCTAATGTGGACTTTATTTAAGAAGCTTAATAACTACTATTTGATCACAGTATCTTTATGGTATATAATAGATCTTAATATCATTTTCATTTCAAAAAAGAAAAGCCATGAAACTACTTATTTCCAGCTGCATTAGCTGCATTTCTTCATCCTAAATAAGACCTACCGACTGATTTTCATACAAGTCAGTTGCTACTGCTACAATATCTTAACATATATGTTTCCTTCCCATTATTCCTTTCTACCTCTAATGTTAAGAGTATGGAATTTATGAAAGACTGCAGAATTATTTTTTTCTAATACTTCAGACATGCCTTACACAAACTATTAAAGAGATAGCAGGTTTTATAAAATGGGAAGCTCATATTTTGCTCAATTACCTAGATCCAGTTATATTTTATACTTTATATTATTAAATATTCTCATAACATTAAACTTCTATTGTGATCTTAAAACGATAAAACAATAAAAAAGAATTTTTAATGTTGTGATTTACCACATACTGGGATAAATATTGGGAGCAGATTGAATTTAGTTCATGGTTATATAACAGAATCTAGTAATCATGTTATCATGTTATATTTATAAATTGAAGCTTATCATTTTACTTATATTATTCAATGTGAATAAAACACAAATTATAAAAAATAATTTAGATGACTAAATAAACATTGGTAATCTGGTAAGAATTTTATCCTGTTACAATTTATTTTCTAGGAATATCAAAGAAAGTGTTTTGGTTTCTTGCTACATATATTCAGGGTTTTTAAAATCAGTTTTCAGTTGTACTTACATTTTATTATTTATATTCTATAAAATTTTTTTACTTATTTCTTTTTTATATATAAATGTATACATGTGTCCATGTATACATTTATATATATAATATATATGTGTGTATATATGTATATATTCAAGAGAAAACTATACAGTATACAATCAGTGTAGCTTTTCTTAATCTACTGAAGAAAATTTCTCTTTTTTACTCTTTGCTAACTAGCTGTGATCTGCTACTGGAAGGGGCCATTTAGCAGATCTTAATACCCTAAGCCTCAAGCCAACTTATGTGTTTTAGTGAGTAACATCTTCTGTGCAAGATGAACATCAAGTTCAGGAACCCAAATAAATGAACATAGATTTGGTGGATTTTGCTTTCTCTTTGCTTTCTTTTTCTTTTTTCTTCTATAATTCATATTTTATAAGTTAAAACTTAAGGTTGTTCAAATGCAGACAGATTCTAGTTTCTTTATTCTTTCATTTTTCTGCTTAAATATTCTATTTTAAATTTTCTCCAGTTTCCAAACGCCATTATTCACTAATATAAGTAGCTTTATATTGGTTTATAAACGTTCTCTAACTTAAATTAGAATTAAAAGACATTGGATATTAGATTTAAGGAGAAATTGCCAGATTAAATTTCTATAACTATTTTCAGCATTTGGTAGAAATTTTTAACTTTTGTTATATCTCTGTGGTAAGGACATACTATAATCTAGCCCAGCCTTATTCTATTATTTGATTCTTTCCCTATGTTTCTTTTTTTATCTATACTAATTCCATGTTTAGACTTATTTTTGTATGTTTATATTTTTAATTGTGAACTATCTGAAGAAATATACAGCTATTTTCTTTTAGGTATATCTTACAAGATCAATGTGGTTATTCACAGTCATAAACAGAAATATTGCCCCTAGTATCTTGGCAAGTTATTTTAAATACTTTAGAAACAGAAGATTATCTGATAAAATGAATTCATTCCTTTTTTAAAGAAAAAGTTTTATTGATAGCATTATTGAGATACAATTCATATGCTATGCAGTTCACAATTTTAAATTGTACTGTTTGGTTCTTTTCTGTATATTTACAGTGTTGTACATCAATCACCACTATCTACTTTCAGAACATTTTCACCACCCCAGAAAGAAACCCTATACTCTTTAGCAGTCACTCTCCATTCTCCTCTACTCCAAGTTCCTGGCAACCACTAATCTTTTTGTCACTATGGATTTCCCGATTCTGGACATTTCATATACATAGAATCATACAGTATGTGGGTTTTTGTGTCTGTCTTTCACTTAGAATAATGTTTTCAAGGTTCATCCATCTTGTAGCATGTGTCAGAATTTCATTCCTTTTTATGGCCAAATAACATTCCATTGTATGGGTTATATTACATGTTGTGTATCTAGTCATCAGTTCATGAGGGTCCATTCTTTTTGAAACAATTATTAATCTTCAGTGAGCCTGAAATTATAGTTTGGTACTAAGCAGTCTCTGATGTGTTTTAGACATTAAAAATTTGTGTTTTATTTTTTATTTATTTTTTATTATGTTAGTCACCATATAGTACACTTAAAAAAAGCTTTTGCATGTCTGTTTGATAGTTAGATTTAAGCTTGCCTTTCAAAATTCTAAAAACTTAATTCCCAAATGCATCTGGCTTCCAAAAATTTTAGATGAGGGATTGTCTGTCATGTCTGGAAAGTAAAAAGGGAAGGAGAATTTGGTCATCTATAGAGAATATTCATTTTATCTTTTTTTCTAGGTAAGCATTCAATAGACCTTCTTTCTTTCTCTATATATGTCTAAATAAAGGACATTGTTATTGGCAATAATGTTAAATCTTTGTCTTACTTTCATTGTCTAATTCGTTAGTATGCCCAATGGATTCTACCTTATTAATACTTCTTACTTCATTCTCTCTTTTCTGTTCTTACCTCTAGATACGGAGTTCATTTTTTTCTTCCCAGCTGGTACACATATTAGCATTGAACACAAGACCCTTCCCTCCCCTGACCCCAGGAAGCCACGCCCACAAAATCACAGGCTCCTGAAGCAGGATCTCTCTGTCCCATTCCTGAAACAAGCTCCCAGGTCTTGGCAGGAGCCTGAGTTGCCCCCAGGGCTGTGAGTTGCTGAATCTTTTGGTTCATTATCTTCATGACAGCCTATTTCATGGCATGCTTCTGCTGCAAAACTGGTTGGGTTTTCTCCATTTGCCTGTTGAGGAAGTCTATCTTCTTCTTGAAAAAGTCCTTGGCATCTTCAGCTGTCTTTTCTACGTATTAGCCTGTTCCCACATCAATGAGTACATGTGTTACATCATGTAGTTTCCCAGGGACATATGTAGAACTCATCAATGAGATGAGTAATTCTTTCCCCTTGTTGTTCTTACTCAGCATGTTTGGACATTCCTTGGCTTCCACATACTTGGTCTGTACCACTCTGGCTGGGCAATGGATGTGGACAAGAACTTCACTTCCTGGTTCAGCTGGTTCTTGAGTATTTCTAGCTGCTCATTCATTTATCATTCCTTCAGCAAACAAAAAAGAGTACAAACAAACAAAAAGAGTACAAACTCTTTGCCAGCTACTGCAGAAAAACGTCAAGAAATAAATGACAGTTCTTGCTTTCAAGGAATTTCAGCTCAATGATATTAAGAAGCTATGTTGAGAAGTGAGTTCATTTTCGTTCTAGATTATGATATAGCTGTTTCTTTACATCTATCAGCAGCTTACCTTACATGAATTAGAGAATTTTAATCGAGCTATATTTTAACTTTCTGTATACTTGTCTATTTTCCAGCCACTGGACTGTAAATTCCTTGAAAGCAAGAACTGTCATTTATTTCTTGATGTTTTTCTGCAGTAGCTGGCAAAGAGTTTGTACTCTTTTTGTTTGTTTGTACTCTTTTTTGTTTGCTGAAGGAATGATAAATGAATGAGTAGAGTGAATAAACATTATCACTCTATATTATTAAAAACTATATCATAAAATTTATTTTAGGGGTGCCTGGGGGGCTCAGTGGGTTAAGTGTCTGACTCTTTTTTTTATTTTTTTTTATTTTTTTTTATTTTTTTTTTTAAAGATTTTATTTATTTATTTCACTGAGGGAGAGAGATCACAAGGAGGCAGAGAGGCAGGCAGAGAGAGAGAGGGGGAAGCAGGCTCCCCGCTGAGCAGAGAGCCCGATGCGGGCCTCGATCCCAGGACCCTGAGATCATGACCTGAGCCGAAGGCAGAGGCTTTAACCCACTGAGCCACCCAGGCGCCCTGACTCTTTTTTTAAAAAAAAGATTTTATTTTTTTATTTGTGAGAGAGAAAGAGAGCATGAGTGGGGGAGGGGTAGTCAATGAGAGAAGGAGAAGTTAGGTTTAGCAGGGAGCCTGAAATGGGGCTCAATCCTAGGACCCCAAGATCATGACCTGAACCAAAGGCAGACACTTAACCGACTGAGCCACTCAGGTGTCCCAAGTATCTAACTCTTGATTTTGGGTAAGTGTGGAGCCTGCTTAAGATTCTCTCTCTCCTTTTCCCTCTGCCCCTCCCCTCCACTTAAAAATAGGTAAATATAAAAAAATAGGTAAATATAAGTAAATAAGTAAATAAATATTTACTTTAAATGTAAACTAATATTTATTTTCTTAAAAATTTTTACTTATTTATTTAATTGACAGAGACAGCACAAGCAACGGGACCAGCAGAGGGAGAGGGAGAAGCAGGTTCTCTGCTGAGCAGGGAGCCCAATGCGGGGCTCAATCTAGGATCCTGGGATCATGACGTGAGACAAAGGCAGACTTAACCAACTGAGCCACCCAAGCACCCCTGTAAACTATTATTTACTATACATAATAAAGACATTCAAGTGCTTTCACTGCTCATGAGTGACCTGCTATTTATCTTCAATTATGTGGAGAGAAAATGATTTGACAATACTGAATTTAAAATTATGACAATATTTTAAATATTACTTGACTTTGTGGCTGAATGAGTATTTAAATGTATACTGAAAAGTAACTCTAAGTTACAACATCAAAAGTAGGTGCCAAACTGCTTTTATGATCTCATTTTTTGGATTCTTTATCTTCTATGCTTTTGAATTCAGCTGGTTTTAATTTCTAAATAAGAAAATTCTTCTCAAGAAAATTAGATATAGGACTATATTCTTTTTAATTATGACTTTTTAAAAGTATCTGAGACCTTAAGGAGTTCCTTTTGATTAGATAAGTGCAATTTACAGATTTGGTGATAGTTGTCCTAATGCAAATTTACAGGCTTCGTAGTAACTGTATGCTTCTCATTAATTATATGCCACCAAAAGTTCTTTGTGCTTCCTATCTTTAACCAGCAATCTATGTGACAATAAATTTCAAAAGGTAGAACTGAGAGCTAAACAATTTAAACTTCTATGATAATCACCGACACCATGATGTCAACCATGTGAATAGCTGAGTAGCTTAGATAGAACCATGCTTCTAAGGCCCCAATGATAGTCATTCACTCATATGCCATGGATGTTCTTAAGGGGAAGAAATATTCCACCATGCAGTTATTAATTTTTTTAATTACAAATTTAGATAGATGTCATTACTGCTGTTAACACTATGAACTCCTTGGAAAACTGTGATCTTCTAGATCAGGGTGAACAAGCTTTTTCTGTAAAAGGTCAGTAGTAAATATTTTAGGCTTCACAGGCCAGCATGTCTCTAGCACTACTTGTGCTACTAAGGTGTGATTGTAGCCATAAGCAGTACATAAACAAATGAGTATGGCTATGTTCCAGCTCTAGTTATGGGCACTGAAATTTAAATTTTATTTAATTTTCAGATGTCATAGAATTTTTTTTTCTTTTGATGCTTTGAACCATTCAAAAATGTAAATACCATTCTTGGCTCACAGGTTATACAAAAACAGGTGTCAGATCAGATTTGTTTTACAGGCTGAAGTTTGTCAGCTCCTGCTCTAAATGGTTAAATCCACCAGTTGAGAAAAATCTGCTTTAAGTAACGAACTCGTAAACTTCTCCACTACCAAGTCTATCACACCATTCCAAAGTTCTTACTAATTTGAGCATTGCCTAATGACAAAAGATGTTCAGTTTATCACCAACAGCTTCCGTGTGACTCCAATAATGTTGCTTCTCAGACCCACTCCACAAGTATCTCATAGAAGTAAAGAAAAAATCCTCATCCCTGCCTTTTGTAAAACTAATTATCTTTTGTAAAGATGATGTAATGTGATGTAATGGAAATAAAACTGGGAGGCTTGGAAACCAGATAGTAGCTCTCATTCTACCATTATTCAAAGTGGTAAAGTTTCTCAAAATTCTGAGGCTCCATTTTCTCACTTGCTCATCTCAATAAAGTATTAAGAGGTCATATTGTAATATATGAAATCAATGAGATATGAAAATCACTGGTAAAGTAAAAAGTGTAACATGAACGTGCCACTGTGGTGGTGATTGCACTTTTTATTTACTCTTACATATGATTGCTGACAGAGCTCCCTATGTTGATACATCCCTCTTCAATCTAGGAATAGATTAAAGATTACAAATTTTCTTCAGGCATTTTGCCTCCATACTCTCACACTTTTAAGCTACTTTTATCTTTTTTTTCTTTAAGATTTTATTTATTTATTTCACAGGGAGAGAGGGATCACAAGTAGGCAGAGAGGCAGCCAGAGAGAGAGGAGGAAGCAGGCTTCCTGCTGAGCAGAGAGCCCGATGTGGGCCTCGATCCCAGGACCCTGAGATCATGACCTGAGCCGAAGGCAGAGGCTTTAACCCACTGAGCCACCTAGGCTTCCCTGCTTTTATCTTTTTACTGTATAGATCTGTCAGGTTTATTACTAATAGTACTGTGAAATTTTGAAGTTATATTCCACATATTCTTTCTTATCACTGCTCTGTGAGAGCAGAGACCATTTTATCCTTGCTGTATCCCCAGGATCCAAAACAATGTCTGGAATATATTTGGGTCTCACATAGTTTCTGAGTTGAATTAGTGATGAAAATAATCCCATATGTTTACTTGCTTTTTGTTATCAAAAGGAATGTAGGAAGCTCATCATAAATAAAATGTTTTTAAATGCATAAAATAAATAGGATTGCAAAGAAAAATTGACTTTGGGGCACCTGGGTGGCTCAGTCGTCAAGCGCCTGCCTTCGGCTCAGGTCATAATCCCAGGGTCCTGGGCTCGAGCCCCGCATCAGGCTTCCTGCTCTGCAGGAAGCCTGCTTCTCTCTCTTCTGCTCCCCATGCTGTGTTCCCTCTCTCACTGTGTCTCTCTCTGTCAAATAAGTAAATAAAATCTTAAAAAAAAAAAAGAAAGAAAAATTGACTTTATTCAACTTTACCGAAATGTAATTCTATACACAATCCATAACTATAAATTGCAAAATTACTTTGATAGAGTATAAAAGAAATGCAAGCTTTATCAGGTCTCTTCTTTAAGAAATCTTTGTACTTTTAAATTATAATAAAAACAATGGATTTTTTAAAAATCTATTTTGTTAAATTTCTTTTGGTTACAACAAGAAAAATAGGTTTTAGTAAGCTTACTCAAAAAGTACATTTGTCTGGGAAGATACCATCATAGAATTGACAAGTGGGAAAGAACATAACAGGAGCAGCTCTGGAGATTTCACCTTTTTCCAGTGTAGGGCCATTGATGGTGGCTCCCAGTGATGGGTCCAAATTTCAAAATTTCAGAAGAGAAACATAACTGATCCAGCTTGAATCATAGATACATGCCTGAATTAGCCAGCCAAGGTCAGAGAGTGGAATTGTGTAGTAGAGATATCAGCACTGAGGGTTACTGTATGGTAGCAGGATGAACTGGAAAGCCACCTCAAGAGATATATAGTCTTATTAATCTGCTTCTAGGAAATAGTACATTTATTTTATACTTACTAATTTTTTCAGAAGAAACATTTTACTGCAAGGCAACTTTGTCTATTGATAGCTAGACTGCCTTTATAATTATGTAGTTAATTTGTGTCAAACCACCTGCTGCTATATTAATAAATGGCTTAATATCATATAATACAGGTAGTATAATGTAGTGGCACCATAGCATAGGTGTTAAGAGAGTGGCCCTTGAGCCAGACTTGCATGGCTTCATATCCCATATCACTTAACTAAACTAACTGTGAAAGATTAGATAAGTCACTCACTGTCTATCCTTCATTTTTATTGTCTGTAAAAAAGTTAATCAGTGACTTTTACTGTAGAGCAAACCATAAAATCTCACTGGCATACCACAATAAGCTTTTAGTTTTTGCTCAAGAGTCTGTGGGTAGGTTGAAGTAGGTATGATCAGGCTGACCTCAAGTGGACATGGTTCCAAGTAGAGGGTAGGTCTAAGTCTGAGCCAAATGTCTTTCATTTTCCTTGGAGCTAACTAAAGCATTTTTTTTTTCCTCAGAGTGAAAAACAAGAGGGGCACCTGGGTGGCTCAGTCAGTAAGCGTCAGATTCTTGATCTGAGCTGACAGTCTTGATGTGAGGGCTGTGAGTTCAAGCCCAACGTTAGGCTCTGCACAGGGCATGGAGCCTACCTAAAGAAAAAAAAAGAAAAAGAAAAACTAGATAATAAGGGAAGAAGTGCAACTGCACAAGCATATTTCATGGCTGTTTGCGTGATGTCTTCTGTTACTTTGTTGGTCAAAGTAATTCCAGGCCCAAAGTCACAGAGCGGAAGTATATACATATACCTTCCATGGAGGTGTGCTGGGGAAAGAGGGTGTGATCCAGTCTACCACCGTGGGTAAAATTAATACTTATCTAATAGAATCATCATAAGTTCAATATATGTAAAGACCTTAGAATAGTGCCCAGCACCAAGTAAATGCTTGATAAATATTTGTTATTATTGTACATACTCTTTTTTTTTTATTGGACATACTCTTACGCAGAAACACAAAAACAGAAAACAACACGGTGTTGTGTGTGTGTGTGTGTGTGTACACATATATATATGACAAAGATTACATGTTTGGGATATGTGTCATTTCCTTGGCGTTGAACATACATGCTAAATTTAATTTAAAACTAGTCTCTGTTTTTGTTACTGTGATTAGATGAGCAAGATTATGTGTCTTTCAGACTAGTCAGCCAATTTCTGGGATAATCAGAGTGATTACTACCTCAATTATTTAACTGTTAGTAGAATCGTAGAGCTGCGAAAGACCATTGAATTCAGTCCTCTTGTTTTACAAGAGTATTTACCAATGCATTGGGCCAAGAATGGTGAGACACCCAAATGAAAGAGAAAGAGCTAAATGGATAAGGATAGATGATGAATGATAGATAAGGAATTAAATAGAAAATGGGAATGCAAAGAAGGGCAAACCTAGATCTGTGGGCTTCTAGCTGAAAACTCTTACTACTGTATCACATAGCCCAGGTGTTGTTTCCTGTAGTTTTCTTAAAATGCCATTTATCATATTTTTTTCTGTTAGTGAACCTTAAAAGAAGAAATAATTTTAAGCTTTTAAAATGCTTTTTTACTATTCCTTCTGTTGAGAAGAATTATGTTACAGGGTAGGGTTTACTTATAATGTAAAAAAGAAAAACAACTAGTCCTTACAGAAGCCTTCATTCATCCACTTAACTAATATTGATCAAATACTTATTTGTTAGGCACTGGGCATACAGCAGAAAAAAATAAATCCTTGATTTGATGAGCATACTAGGTAGTCATTCCTTTGTGTGTGATGGAACACAAACATACAAGAGAGACAGGCAATAAACAAATTAATATGTGGAATAGTCCACAAACAGGGACACCTGGGTGGCTCAGTCGGTTAAGTGGCTGCCTTCAGCTCTGGTCATGATCCCATGGTCCTCGGATCAAGTCCCACATTGGGCTCCTTGCTCAGCAGGGAGCCTGTTTCTCTCTCTGCCTCTGCCTGCCGCTGTGCCTTCCTGTGCTTTATCTCTCTGATAAATAAATAAAATCTTTAAAAAAATAGAATATTCCACAAACAATAGATAGGATATTCAATAATCTCTTATGTGCAATTCCAAAATAAAAAAGCTCTGAAATTAAAGTGCTTGTAATTCATATCATGGTAAAACCTGACCTAATCTTAATTCATTTAGTAGTAAAAGTGATATGAGGCTATTTATTGCCTTTTTAAAAAATCCCACTTAGAATGAATACATGTTTCCCTGTAGATGTGTTAACCTACTAGACCTCTCAGATACAGGGGGAAGAGGAACATGTTACATGATTACAGTACATGTACCATATTATCTTTAAAAGCTCAAATAATAATTCCAAAATACATCTGGTTCCTGTAAGGATTATGTTGGACTATAAACATTTAGAAATTATAAATATCATGAATGAAAATAAAGCAGGTATGCTTATAAAGAATGGGGGCCATTGAGAAGGAGGTTGAGTGTGGAGGTTGCATGGCTAGATAGTAAGAGAAGGCCTCTCTAGGAAGTGACTTTTGCGCAGATTCTTGAAACAGGCAACGGGGCTCTCAAGGGAGAAGAAAGAGAGTTTCAGTTATTGGAAATAAACAGATGGCTATCTGGGGAAAAGAGTTCCAGTCTGCGGGGAAGACCAGAGTCAAAGACATAAACCAAAAGTGTGCTTAGCATATTTGAGGAAGAACAAGAAAGCCACTAAGGCTGCAGAATACCAAGCAAGGGGAGAGTGGTGAGATAGACTGACAGGTAAACAGGGGCCCAATCATGTAATGTAGGGTAAGAATCCTAATTGTTACGGGAAGACTTTGGAGAGTTTTGAGCAAGGCAGTCTAAAATCCAGTTTTCTTTTTAAAAATGTCACTCTGTTACTCTAATAAAAATACCACTTTTGGGCGCCTGGGTGGCTCAGTGGGTTAAAGCCTCTGCTTTCGGCTCAGGTCATGATCTCAGGGTCCTGGGATCGAGGCCCACATCGGGCTCTCTGCTCAGCGGGGAGCCTGCTTCCCCCTCTCTCTCTCTCTGCCTGTCTCTCTGCCTCCTTGTGATCTCTCTCCCTCTGTGAAATAAATAAATAAAATCTTAAAAAAAAAATACCACTTTTGCTATGTGGATGACAGATTGTTATACTAGTAAGGATTTGGAAAAATAAATGATCATGACTCTGGGTGAAAATCAGAAATTTAATGGTAAAATATTATTTTATTAATAAAACTATATCTTAGTCATACTTTAATAAAATATTTATTTGAACAAGTCCTGTGCTATGAATTAATCTAAATATTAAACCATTGTGTTTTTTGTTTGTTGTTTCTAGAATTTTCTCTAAGCATTAATTAAGGCCGAGAAGTTAGCTTTTCCCAGTCTCCCTTCCTTTTCCAAAGATTCTTCTTTTTGGAGCTCCTGGGTGGTTCAGTTGGTTAAACATACAATTCTTGGTTTCGACTCAGGTCCTGATCTCATGGGTTGTGGGATTGAGCCTGTGTCAGGCTCCTCAGTTGGCAGGGAGTCTGCTTGAAAGATTCTCTCCCACTGCCCCTCCCTCTACTCATTCTCTCTTTCTCTCTCTCTCTCTCTCTCTCAAAAGAAATAAATTTAAAAAAAAAGTGATTCTTCTCTTGTACATGCTGAGATACAACCAGAAGAAAAAGCCCTGAACTGGGAGTAATAAGAACTGTTTTCTCATGCTAGCTCTGCCACTAATTGTAACTTTGGTTGAGTTGTTTAAACCTCTCTAGATTTCAGTTTCCTACAGTGCAAAGTATGGGGATTGAATCATCTGATTGACATAGCTTTTTCTTACTTGCATTCATGAATTTAGCAAGTCTTGTGTGTAAGGCTCAAATTCTATGATTCTTAATGAGAACTCGTAAAAATCTCAAAATGTCCTTAAATGTGAATGTAAAGAAATACAGAATAACTGGCTATCTGTTCAGAATTAGTAAGTTTACTCTTCTTTCCTTTTTAACAGGACCAAGGAAATAAATACCAGAAGCCAAGAGCACAGAATATTTTCTTTCCTCAGTCCATAGAACCGTGATACTTCTTTAATTCCATCACACACAAAGGAATGACCACTTTGGCAGATGGCCACAGAGGATGTCAACAATTTTTTGGAGGCAAGCAATGAAATATTTATATTATGAGTTTTCTGTTGTTTAGTATGTAGAAACAGGTAGTATTATCTTGCATTTTAATAAAGAAAAACAGTGTTCTTTAGTATAGAAATTTTATATATTATGCATAGCTAATATAGCTATTTCTCTATAGCTAAGCTATTTGTCTCTTTTCTTTTTTCCTGAGCTTTATGCATGTCAAAAACTACATTAAGCTCTTTTTGCATATTGTATTTTATAGTATAGAGCTGCATTAAATCCCTAAATACAAAATAAAAATTAAATATCAGAAATTAAGTACCCATGTTTGAAAATAGAGCCATTTGTATCCATCTTGGACATGTAATCATCTTACTACAAATACTAAATAGTTTGGAAAGTTAAAATTATTTTCTATTTATTTTGGAATTATTCACACCATTTATGAAATTTTTTTGTTCAATTCCAGCATTTTTTTCTCACTTATTTTTAACAACTCTTTTGAAGTGCTCCAAAATCGTGGGAAGTAACCCCTTTACATTCCTCACAGCTTTATATTTTCTAAGAATCCTGTATCAAAAGAACTCATGGAACTTTTAGTTCCTTTCTCAACAGCTCTTATTGCTCTTGGAAGAATAGTCAGCCAAGGATTGTGGACCACAGTGCTGTCTTCAAAATTGAAATTAATTACATTACCAGTTAAAGGAAAAGTTTGCTTGGAAAGAAATTCACTGTATTTTAAAGAAAAAATTTTAAGTGTAAGGAATCTGCCTTCTCCATCTTCATGAAATACAAAGACTTAAGTAGATGAATATAAAATGAAATAAAAATAAACTCATAAAGATTTAAGTAGAATGTACTAAAATTGAATTTTTCAAAAGATTTTATACAAAGAAACCATAGATATGCTCAGAATTTTTTATTTAGTATTAATTCAACTCATAGGCCTAAGGTCATCTAGCAGACACGTCTGCTTTTTAAGTTGTACATAGAGGAACTCTTTCTAAGTAAAAGAGGGCATAAATGTTTAAAAAGCCCAGTGTACAGATTCTCAGTTTTCTTTCAGTAACTAGAGTCAAAATTAAGTCTTGCTTTTCTGTTGGGGAAAATTTCATCTAATTATATTCAAATTATTCTGAAACTTTTTGGACAGCAAATCCTGATCACCAAAGAAAGGAAAAAGCAGCTGTGTTGCCGTTGCCTCACAGTTATAAGAATAGCATTATTATGCAGTCACTGGGCTTTGTAGAACCAAGAGTGGTTATCCACTGGCTGCCTTCTGGCAGAGACACACCTAACCCTTTCTGAGCTGCTGGTAATGTATGCCTTCTGTTCCTAAGGATCTTTAAAGAAAGTTTCCACTGCTTCCTTTAGCAAACTGATCTAGTGTAACAGCTCTCAGGAGTAGGAAGTTCTTTCTAATAACCCTTTGCGCAGTTTTAGTAATCTTTTCTTAAACAGGTATTCATGTACTTTAATCATGACTTAAATCTTAGTTTGATATAATCAACTATTTTAAGAAAATTCTTAATGGGGCTCCTGGGTGGCTCAGTCAGTTGGGTGTCCAGCTCTTGATTTCTCAGGTCACAATCTCAGGATTGTAGGATTGAGCCCTGTGGTGGGCTCTGTGCTCAATGGGGAGTAGGTTGGAGATTCTCTCCCTTTTCCTCTGCCTTTTCTCCCACTCGTGTGCTCTCTTTTTCTAAAATAAATAAATAAATCTTTAAAAAATTACTTTAAATTGACCATTGCTAAATTAGCAGAAATAGTTTCTATATATACTCCTTCTCCATATGCAACCGATTTTATCCCATTTTTCTCTAATATTTCCTTTTTTAACTCATTCACCTATCATATCCTATTTCGATCTTAAGTTATTCTTTTACCACAGCAACGTATCTTATATCAGAGAGCTCTAATTTATATTTCTTCCATATTATATTAAGAATCAGCCCTTTGTTCTCTTTGAATTCCATTCTGCTTATGACCGTGTCATTAATAAGCCACAGATATTTATAATTCTCATCAAAAATGCTATTTCATTTATTTCCCATATTTTAAGGCTTATTTGAATATTATAGTCATAAAAACTTTTAGTACTTCGAAAGGCAATTAGAACATACCAGGTATGACTTATAAGTTTGCTATATAAGAACACAAATTCAAAGAACGTATTAAGACTGACTAATCAACCACAACTCTGCCACATCTTCCAGCTATGTGACCTTAGACAAATTACTGATTCTCTTTGACCCCCAATTTGTACATCTTTAAAATTTGGATGCTAATAATAATATAATTTCAAGGATTAAATGGGATAGATGATATAAGTAAATATCCTAGGTATTTAGCACTTGCCTAATTCGTAATTCAATAAATAAGTGATATAGTTATTCCAGTGTTTACAAAATGATTGAAAACAGGTTCTCTTATGGCAAGCTGAGCTCTTAATAAAGAAATAATGAATTTGTCCATTATACTCATGCCAAATTTATTTTACATCATTATGTTGTCATACTGCTACTAAATTTTATTCATTGAATTTTTGCAACAAGCAGTTTATGTTTAAACATGTGAAAATTCAATTTATAAAAAAAATCACTGCTTAGATTCAAAGAGGTACATGCACCCTGATGTTGATAGCAGCATTATCAACAGTAGCCAAACTATGGAGAGAGCCCAAATGTCCATCAACTGATGAGCAGATGAAAAAGTTGTGGTATACACACACACTCACACATACACACACATGTACACACACACATATACATACATATACAATGGAATATTAATCAGCCATCAGAAAGAATGAAATCTTCCCACTTGCAATGAAGTGGTTGAGCTAGATTATATTATGCTAAGTGGAATAAGTCAGTCAGAGAATGACAAATGCCATGTAATCTCACTCATATGTGGAGTTTAAGAAAGAAAACAGATGGGAGCACCTGGTTGGCTCAGTCAGTTAAGTGTCTGCCTTTGGTTCAGGTCATGATCCCAGAGTCCTAGGATCAAGTCCCATGTTAGGCTCCCAGTTCAGCAGGGAGTCTGCTTTTCCCTCTCCCTCTGCCCCTCCTCCCTGCTCCTGCTCTCTCTATCTCAAATAAGTAAATCTTTAAAAAAGAATGAAAAGGCCATTTATGGCTTGTTTCCCTCTTTCCTTTTTTTCCTTTACCCCTTTCCATATGTTCATCTGTTTTCTTTGTTTTTTTAAAGAAGGCATTTATTATATGTAAGTGATAAATCACTGAATTCTACTCCAGAAACCAATATTGTACTATATGTTAACTAACAAAATTTAAATAAATAAAAAACGAAGGACCCTAAAAAAAAAAATTCACTGTTTAAAAATGTAGTTGCTAAAAAAAATGATTGTTAACCTTTTGAGTCTGAATGTACATTCCAGATTTTGCAAGTAATCTTACTTGGGTGTTCATGGACTCACTGCCTGTACTAAAATTTTAACTTTGTATCAGTCACTATTATTTGGAGAAATAATCCATGTGCAAGGCAGAGTGATTTGAAGAATTTCCTTCTTCAAAAGAAAAAAAAATTTAAGTATCTTTTATGTATACATTGATCAGCTGCTTAATGTGAGAAACTGATATTTACATTAGAAAAATAAAAGTAAACAGTAGTTTGAGTCTTTATATTAGTTTCGTAGGTGTGCTGTAACAGGTTACCACAAACTGGATGGCTCAAATTTTAAAGAATTACTCTTTCACAATCCTTGAAGCTAAAAGTCCAAAACCAAGTTGTTTGCAGGGCTGTGCTCTTTTGAGGGCTATAGGGAAGAATCTGTTAGATGCCTTTCTCTTTGCTTCTGGTGTTCCCTGGCAATGCCTAGCATTCCTTGGTTTGTAAACTCATTACTTCAGTCTGTGCCTCCTTCATCACATGGTTTTCTCACTGGGTTTTTATGTTTCTTTTGCTCTTCTTTATAAGGACAAGTCAGATTAGAGCCCACCATAATTCAGTATGACCTCCTCTTAACTTGATTACATCTACAAAGACCCTATTTGCAAACAAGTTCACATTCAAATGTCAAGAATTAGGATTTAAACATATTTTTGGGAGGTGACACAATTTAAGCAATAACACTCTCTAATATATGTTTTTGGACTGAGAATAAAGTTAGGGCAGGAAAATTAATTCTAAAAACAAGAGAGTTTTCTTTTCCTGGGAAAGAAGTTGTTTCATTTGTAACAAGATATGGTCTCTAAGTAGATGTACATATTTTGTTTATAATGATTTGGCAATATGTTTCTTGAACATAGATAGTTTCTTGATAATACTTTTACCCATATACTCTATAGCTATATTTTTTAAAATTATAAAACAATATCTACCATTTTGTTTGTTTATTTCAACTCAGAGTTCAAATAAGAGGATTACAGTTTTATGATTAAGGCTTATATCCATATTATATATATCAACAAATAAGATTTGCTAAAGACTTTAGAGGTAGTATTATATTTACATTTATAATTGTACTGATAATTACACTTTGTAAATGAACAGAGTTAGTTTTTCCTTGCCAATTCTGATTCAAGCCAGAGCCACTATTTTTTTCATGAGTAAGAAATTTGCTTTAAATTCAAATTAAGAGATATTCTTAATCTTTCAAAATGAATGCAGCCACTATATATTTTTAACATTAATTCTATAGCTCATTCCAGTAAAGCTAATTCTAATGAAGTCTTTCTAATATATAATTTGGTATGTGGTATAGATCATCAGTACATTTTTATGTTCTTTATGATCATCTCTCATATATTTAGATAATTGTCACAAATTTTTCATGTAATAAAACTTACATAGGATGTGCACTCTTATTTCAGAAGTTCAATGAGAGTATTTTATGTGTGTTTTCTTATATTTGAGCTTCTGACAAGGAGGGGAGGTAAAGCATTATAAACTTCTGTTTGGGGAGTGAAGAAAGATGGAGTAGGAGGATCCTAAGCTTACCTTATCTTACGGCTACAACTAGGTAACATCCACATCAGTATAAATAACCCAGAAAATGACCCAAAGACTGGTAGAACAGATTCTCTGCAGATAAATGTAGAGAAGAGGACACATCAAACAAGGTAAGAGATCTGATCAGGAGTCAGACTGACCCATAGGACTGTCTTCAAGAGAGAAAGATGCTGAGGGCATGGATAGAGGAAAGAAACAGACCCTCACATGAGGCACCCAAACACAGGAACCCATACAGGAAAGACAAATCTCCCTATCATTTGGCTTTGAAAACCAGGGAGCGTAGTTCTATGAGTTCTTATACTTAGTGGGGCTTAACACCTAGAACTTTCAAAATCAGCAGGCTCAGCTCTGGGGGAGCCAGGAGGGTAAGAGGAAACTGAGTCCCCACCCTTAAAGAGACAGCACAACAAACAGGCCTAATAAAATACAGCTTAGAAGCAGCAGTTGAAAAATGCATGGGGTTTAAGGAAGAGAGATTTATTTACTAATCTCAGAGTATGTGCTGGATGGACAGGGATCTGTTGGAGACTCCTCCAGTAACAAAAGAGCTAGTGGGCACCGCTTCCCTCCCCTAACCCCAGCCTAGGTAAATGAACACCTGTAGGAACCAGTGCAACATAAACACTGTCTTGCTAATAGACTCCCACCCCCACTCTTTTCTGCAGATTTACCATCTCTATCCTAGTTTGGGCAGGAGCTTTCCCAGGCAGCTGCAGTTCTCCTCCTGCAGCAGACCCACATGGACCTTGCCCCCAACCCCCCTGCTCTCCTATAGATTCACCCCCTCCACCCCAGGGGCAGGAGCTTTCTGAAGTGGCAGAAGATCCCTTCCCACAGCACACCAGTGCAAACCTTGCTGGCCCCACATGCCTTGCTCCTGCATTCTCCTGCAGACCTGCCCTCAGGAGGAGTCATCAAAAGTGGTGCCACAAGTGTCACATTGTACAACTTGTGCAATGCACCATGTCAAAGTGACTCTTGTCCTAGGGAGAGAGGGNCTGGCCCCCCCCCCCCGTGGGCTAGAGGTAAACTTCTGTTCTGACTGCAGGCCCCACTCATCAATGAAAGCTTCTCAGGGGACAACACAGGGAGAGCACACTACAGTTTGCTGTTACCACAGTTCTGGCAAATGCCTGCTCTGATTCAGCTCAAGCCGAAGGTAGCCCCCACACTGGCCCACTAATAACACAGGGACCAAACCATGCCCCTAACATGCAAAGAGAGCCATTGCAGACAGCTGACCTAAAGACAAATGCAGCCGAGCCACAGCAGCAGGGCACATGGAACACACACAGGAGACACCCCTGAAACACCAGGTTCGGGTGAACATTGCAGGGTACTACATGATCTCTTCTTTACAAGAACACTACTTTCAAGAGAAGGAGATAGAGCTGACATTTCTATCACATAGAAATGCATACAGAAAGTTAGACAAAATGGGATAGAGGAATATGTCCAAAATGAACGAATAGGATAAAATCACAGCAAGAGAGCTAAATGAAACCTACGTAAGTAATATACCTAATAGAGAATTTAAAATAACGATAATAATATACTCACTGGACTTGAGGCAAGAGTAGAAAACCTCAGTGAGACCCTTAAAAAAAAATAAAAAACATAAAAAAGAACGCATAAGAGATGAAGAGCTCAGTAACTAAATTTAAAGATCACTAGAGGGAATAAATAGTAGACTAGAGGAAGCAGAAGAATGGATCAGTGTGATCTGGAGGACAGAGTAATAGAAAGCAATCAAGCTAAAAAGGAAAGAGGAAAAATATTTTTTAAATGAAAATAGATTAAGGGAACTCAGTGACACCATCACGCATAATTAGGGATCCTAGAAGAAGAAGAGGGAGAAGAGTGGGCAGAAAGTCTATTTGAAGAAATAATAGCTGAAAATTTACCAAATCTGGAGAAAGAGAGAATTTTAAAAGCAGCAAGAGAAAAGAAAACAGTTATATACAAGGGAAACCTCATAATGCTATCAGCTGATTTTTCAGCAAAACCTTTGCAAGCCAGAAGAGAGTGGTGTGATATAGTCAAAGTGTTCAAAGGGGGAAGAAAAGCAAAAAAAAAAAAAAACCTGCAGCCAGGACTACTCTACCCAGCAAGGCCATCATTCAGAATAACAGAGATAGAGAATTTCACAAAGAAAAATTAAAGGAATTCTTCACAACTAAACTACTCTTACAAGGAATGTTAGAGACTTTTTTTAAAAAAGATTTTATTTGAGATAGAGAGAGAACACACAAGTGGGGAAAGGGGCAGAGGGAAAAGGAGAGAGAGAATCCTGGTTGAGCATGGAACTGGATGCAGGGCTCCATCTTACAATGCTGAAATCATAACCTGAGCTAAAATCAAGAGTTGGATACTTAACTGACTGAGCCAGCAAGTTGCCCCAAGGGGATTTTTAGAGTGGAAAAGAGAGACCATATACAGGAGGAAGAAAAGTGGAAAGCACAAAAACAGTAGTATTAACTGTATCTGTAAAAATCAAGGAATTCACAAAGTAAAAGAATGTAAAGTATAACACCGTATACCTAAAACATGGGGGAAAAGGAGTTAAAATTTAGTGCTTTCAGAACGGGTTTAAATGTAAGCAACTGTTAATATAGACTACTATATTCATAAGATGTCGTATATAAGCCTAATGATAACCACAAATCAAAAACGGATGATGAATATGCAAAAAAAGTAATCCAAGTATATCACTAAAGAAATCTGGCAACTCATGAGAGAAAAGAGTAAGAGAAGACAGGAACAGAAAAGAACTACAAAAACCGTAATATAAGAAATAAAATGATAGTAAGTACATACCTACCAGTAATTACTTTGAATGTAAATGGACTAAGCACTCCAATCAAAAAACATAGGGTGACAGAATGGATACAAAACCAAAACCCATCTATATGCTGCCTGCCTATAAGAGACTCATTTCAGACCTAAAACTCAAGCAGATTGAAAGTGAGGGTGATGGGGAAGCATTTATCATGAAAATGGAAGTGAAAAGAAAGTCAGGGTAGCAATACTTTTATCAGACAAAATAGAATTTTTAAAAAAGACTGTAACAAGAGACAAAGAAGGACACTACGTAATCATAAAGGGGACAATCCAACAAGAAGATATAACAACTGTAAACATGTATGCGCCCAACATGGGAGCACCCAAATACATAAAGTAGCTAATAACAAACATAAAAGTAATCGATAGTAAATCAATAAAAGTAGGGGATTATAACACCCTACCCATTGACATGGGTGCATCATCCAACACAAAATCAACAAGGAGACAGTGACTTTTAATGACACATTGGACCAGATGAATTGAACAGAAATGTTCAGAACATTCCATTCTAAAACAGTGGAATACACATTCTTTTCAAGGGCACATGGTACATTTTCCGGAATAGATCCCATGTTAGGCCACAAAATAAATCTCAACAGATTCAAAAAGATTGGAGTCATATAGCATGCATCTTTTTTATTCTCAACCTATGAAACTAGAAATCAACCACAAGAAAAAAAATCTGGTAAGGCTAAAAACACAGAGGTTAAATAACATGCTACTAAACAATGAATGGGTCAACCAAGAAATCAGAGAAATCAAAAGGACACAAAGGGGGCACCTGGGTAACTCAGGCAGTTAAGTGTCTGACTTCAACTCAGGTCGTGATCCCATGGTCCTGCAATCAAGTCCCACATCAGGCTCCCTGCTCGTGGGGAGCCTGCTTCTCCCTCTCCTCCCCACTCATACTCTCTCTGTTTCTCTCTCTCTCTCTCTCAAATAAATAAATAAATAAAATCTTTGAAAAAAAGAAGGAGACAAGGAAAAAATGAAAACAATGGTCCAAAATCTTCAAAATGCAGCAAAATCTATTCTCAGAGGGAAATTTATAGGCATACAGGCCTACCTCAAGAAGTAAGAAAAATCTTAAATAAACAACCTAACCTTACAACTAGAGGAACTGGAAAAAGAACAGACAATACCCAACACCAGTAGAAGGGAGGAAATAATAAAGATTAGAGCAGAAATATAAAAAATAGAAACTAAAAAAAAAAAAAAGAGAACAGATCAATGAAACCCGTAGCTAATTCTTTAGAAAGATCAACCAAATTGATAAACCTTTAGCCAGTCTCATCAAAAACTGGAGAGGACTCATCAGGAATGAAGAAGGAGAAATAACAACCAACACCACAGATTTACAAAGTATTATAAGAGAATTTTATGGAAAATTATATGGCAACAAACTGGACAACCTAGAATTGGATAAATTCCTAGAAGTGTATAACCTCCCAAAACTGAATCAGGAAGAAAAAGAAAATTTGAGCAGACTGATTACCAACCATGAAACTGAATCAGTAATCAAAAATCTCCCAACAAGCAAAAGTTAAGGACCAGATTCCTTCATGGGTGAATTCTACTGAACACTTAAAGAAGAATTAATACCTATTCCTCTCAAACTATTCCAAAAAATAGAAGAGGAAGGAAAGCTTCCAGATTCATTCTATGAAGCCAGCATTACCCTGATATCAGAAACATATAAAGCCACTACAAAAGAGAGAGAGAGAGAGAGAGAGAGAGAGAGAGAGAGAGAGAGAGAGAGTGAACTATAGGCTCTGATGGACATAGATGCAAAAATCCTCAACAAAATATTAGCAAACTAAGTTCAACAATACATTAAAAATCATTCACCACAGGTGGGATTTATTCCTGGGATACAAGGCTACCTCAATATTCACAAATCAATTAATGTCATATGTCACATCAACAAGAGAAAGGATGAAAATCATATGATCATTTAAATAGATGCAGAAAAAGCATTGGACAAAGTACAACATCTATTCATCATAAAAACCCTCAACGAAAGAGGTTTAGAGTGAACATACCTCATAATAAGGGCTATATATGAAAAAAACCACAGCTAACATCATACTCAATGGTGAAAAACTTGAGAATTTTTTCTCTAAGGTCAGGAACAAGACAAGAATGTCCACTGTCACCACATTTAATCAACATAGTACTATAAGTCCTAGCCACAGCAATCAGAGAAGAAAAACAAATAAAAGCATCCAAATTGCTGAGGAAGAAGTAAAATTTTCACTCTTTGTAGATGACATGATACAATATATAGAAAATCCTAAAGACTCCACCAAAAGCCTACTAGAACTGATACATGAATTCAGTAAGGTTGCAGGATACAAAATCAATATACACAAATCCATTGTCTTTCTGTAGACTAATAATGTAGAGAGAGATAAATTAAGAAGACAATCCATTTACAATTGCACCAAAAATAATAAAATGCATAGGAATAGGTGAAAGACCTGTACTGTGAAAACTATAAAACATTGAGGAGGGACACCTGGGTGGCTTAGTTGGTTAAGCATCTGCCTTCGAGTCACACATTGGGCTCCTTGCTCAGCAAGGAACCTACTTCTCCCTCTATCTGCTGCTTCCCCTGCTTTTGCTTGCCCTTCTCTCTCTCTCTGACAAATAAAATCTTTAAAAACATAAAAAAATAAAACATTGAGGAAAGAAATTGAAGATGACATAAACAAATGGAAAGATATTCCATGCTCATGGATTGGAAGAACAAATATTGCAAAAATGTCCATAGTACCCCATGCAATCTACAGATTTAGTGCAATCCCTATCAAAATACCAAAAACATGTTTCACAGGATTAGAACAAATAATCAAAATTTGTATGAAAACAGAAGACCTTGAATAACCAAAAGAATCTTGAAAAAGAAGAACAAAACTGGAGGTGTCACAATCCCAAATTTCAAGATATATCACAGAGCTGTAGTAGTCAAAACAGCATGGTTCTGGCACAAAAGTAGACACATAGATCAATAGAGTAGAATAGAGAGCCCAGTAATAAACCCCAAATTATATGGTTAATTAATCTTTGACAGAGGAGGCAAGAACATGCAATGGGAAAAGGGTCTCTTCAACAAATGGTGCTTGGAAAACTGGACCACTTTCTTACACCATACACAAAAATAAACTCAAAATCAATTAAAGACTGAAATGTAATATCTGAAACCATAAAATTCTAGAAGAGAACATAGGCAGTAATTTCTCTGCCTATGACATCAGCTGACATCAGGTATAGCAACATTTATCTAGCTATGTCTCTTATGGCAAGGGTAACAAAAGGAAAAATAAACTATTTGGACTATATCAAAATAAAAAGCTTCAGCTTTTTGGAATGGAATAATTAACAAAGCTAAAAGTTAACCTATTGAATGGGAGAAGGTATTTGCCTGTGACATATTCAATAAAGGGTTAGTATCCAAAATATGTAAAGACCTGATACAACTCAACACCCCAAAACCAAATAATCCAGTTGAAAAACGGGCCAAAGACATGAACAGACATTTCTCCAAAGAAGATATGCAGATGACCAACATAGACATGAACACTCAACACACTGAGCATGAAATGCATATCAAAACCCCAAAGAGATATTACCTCACACCTATCAGAATGGCTAAAATAAAAAATACAACAAGTTTTGGCAAGGATATGGAGAAAAAGGAATCCTCTTGGTTAGAATGCAAAATGGTACAGCCATAGTGGAAATTGGTCTGGAGATTCCTCAAAAAATTAAAATTTAATTTTATATGATCCAGTAATCCCACTACAAATTTACCCAAAGAATGTATGAAAACACTAAATTGAAAAGATATATGCACCCCTATGTTTATTGAAGCCAAATAATTGAAGCAACCCAAGTGTCCATGCATAGATGAATGGATAAAGAAGATGTGGTATAGATATGCAATGAAATATTATTTGGCCATAAAAAAAAATGCCATCCTGCCATTTGCAACAACATGAATGGACTAGAGTATAATTCTAAGTGAAATAAGTCAATCAGAAAAAGACAAATACCGGGCGCCTGGGTGGCTCAGTGGGTTAAAGCCTCTGCTTTCGGCTCAGGTCATGATCTCAGCGTCCTGGGATCGAGGCCCGCATTGGGCTCTCTGCTCAGCAGGGAGCCTGCTTCCCCTTCTCTCTCTGCCTGCCTCTCTGCCTCCTTGTGATCTCTCTCCCTCTGTGAAATAAATAAATAAAATCTTTAAAAAAAAAAAAGAAAGAAAGAAAAAGACAAATACCAGATGATTTCACTCATATGTGGAATGTAAGAAACAAAAGCAAACAAAAACGAGGCAATGAAACAGACTCTTAACTATAGAGAACAAACTGATGGTTACCAGAGGGGAGGTAGGTGGGAGAATGGATGGACTAGATGAAGGGAATTAAGAGCGTATATATCATGGTGAGCACTGAGTAATGCATAGAATTTTTTAATTTCCATATTGAACACCCGAAATTAATTATTTAATTATACTGGAATTGATATTTTTTTAAATAATAAGGAAAAAAAACAAAAAAATTTAAAAAATCCTGTTTTCAGGCCCTTGTGTGTTTTCATTGTTGCATGAAACACAAAATTTCCAAAACATACTCTTCTTGGAGGTAAAACCTGCTTCAAATTATTCTTTGCACATAATAAGTACTTAATAGATGTTTATGAAGTGAATGAAGGACATTGTAATTAGCCCCTCTGCGTATAGACAGCATCCAGAAGGAGTGATATTGAAAGTAAGGTGACTCTGAAGCTATCTCAGTTAAATATTTTCCTTAAATTTAGTATAAAAGATAAACAGACTTTGGAACTAGAGAGTTTGAAATGCTGCAAAGTGGAGACATGTTCTTTATTTCCCAGAATTTTTCAGTAAACTGAAGGGCTTATGGCTTTGGTTTATATTTTTATCTCCTTTTCCAAATGGATTCCGAAACTTTGGGAAAAGAAAACATAAAGTGCAAGGTTAAATGAATAGTTGACTATTTAAAGAGTAAGGTTTGATTTTCTAAACTATGGATCAAATTACTAGAGCAGTGGTTCTCCACCCTCACTGTGCTTCAGCAAAACCAGCAAAGCTTTTTTAAAAATGTAAATGTTTTGGCCCCATCTCTACTGTTTAATCTCAGTTCTCCTAATTACTACTTGTGTGACTGAGCATTTTTTATTCCATAAAATTGGATTGTCTAGAAGTGGAGATGATACAAAAGTACTGGACTTTTGGATAAGAATGTGCCTCACAGAAATTGGTAACAATATCTACTTAGAGGTGTGCTGATCTAATTAGGAAAACTTTGAAATGAAAAATAAGGAGTTTATAGTTTGATAGGCATCAGTAAAGTAAATACCCCGTATTACTGGTTAAAAAAATACCTAGGGAAAATATGAAGGTATTGAACTTTTGCCTTCTAGTGTATATATTCCAAGGTCGAGGATATGTCTGAAACTGGAATGGACTGATTTCTTCGATGGAGTATTTAACATCAATAGCATGTTCGCAGTGACAGTGAATGAGCAAATTTGCTAGGAGTATGACATTGGTAGTTATGGTGGTGAGTAGGGATAGGGTAGGAGGGGTTTATGGAATTCTTATGGATTAGAAAACCTCTAAGCCCTTTCCAACTCTAATATGCTATGTTTGTAAATAATCGACAGTCCTTTCTTTACATATATTTATATATCTATATATTTTGAAAACTTATGTGCCACACACCATACCAAAAGATAAAATCTGTGGACATGAAGAAAAATAGAATATACTAGGTTTCATAATGACTACAATAAAGTATCATGGGAACAATTAAATAATTGTATTTCATATATACATTTGTTGGTTATTTCTATTACCATTTAGGTGTTATGTGAACTAGGAATTCCGAAGTACTTAAATGTTCAGAAAGAAATTGCATTATAAAAAAAAAGTCTATACAATGTGCAACATGCTGTATCTCACTCAACTTACTGAAGGTTACGACTCAGATCCTAATGTTACTTAGTGTCATGGTTCCCTGCCTGCATGATTCTTTACTGAGTATGCAACTGATCAAGTTGCTTTTGATGCAACTATAGGTCATTAATAGCTAGAATCTTGGGGATAGAGGCCAATTTCTTGGAATAAAAACTGCTAAGGATAGAGAAACAGCATCCATAAGAGAAAAAGGTCTGAGTGTAATGGGCTTTGGAGGACAGGACTCAATTGATTCCAGAGTCCCAGGGGGAGTGAAGGGAAAGGAATTTCTGGAGAAAACTCTAGTTCTGACTTGAAAGAAGCAAAATGAAAACAGCAATAATTATTTCCTTTTTTCTGCTGTATATTTCAAAAACAATTTGAGAAGAAAAAAGTCCACAAGGAAAAAATATAAATTACATTTATATTTAGATAACTTCCCTTATTCCAGAGTTTTACTGCTTTTTGTTTTACTGGATTTTAGTAAGTCACTCCCTTTTTTGAAATGTTGTAACTCCATAATAGTATTCAATATGTAATACCATCAATGAATGAAGAGAAGGACATATTTATTCAAACAGTCAGCATATTACTGGTGAGTTTCTTCAAAAGGAATATGTTTTGTTAGGTTTTACTTTTGAATTATTAAAGCAATACATACTCATGATTTTTAAAATAAACAAATAATATGGAAAAGTATAAAATAAAATGTAAAATTTGGAACCATCCTGTTTCTACTTTCCACAAGTAACTTTTATTAGCTTTTTTAATGTATCATTTCAGAAATCTTCTATCGACATACAAATTTACGTGTGTACATACATGTAAAGCACACATGTACATACACATGCATATGCTGTATATGCTTTTTTTACATAAATGTGGAATATTCACTCTTCTTTACTAATGGCCTTTCCCTCATTACTTTATTATTGATTTCTAAGAGCTCTTGGTATACTAATAAAATGTATCTTTTCTTAGGTATGTCAAACATTTATCTGCTGTTTAATTTGCATTCAACTTGATTTATGGTAGTTTCTTTTTTCCCATGCTGAAATTTTAAGTTTTAGTCAAATAATCAGTCTTTCCTTTTATGGCTTCTGTAGTTTATGTCCAAGATTATAAAATATATAACACCATTACTTCTTTTCCACCCTTTTGGATTAATTTTTGTTAAGAGATTTTATTATAGCAATTTTAGGTTTACAGCAAAACTAAGAAACATATAGAGATTTCCCATATAGTCTCCCCCATTATCAATTCCCCCCCCCACAGCTGTACATTTTTTACAATTGATAAACCTACATAGACACATCACTATCATCTAAAGTCTACAGTTTACCTTAGGGTTCACTATTGGTATTGTACATTTTGTAGGTTTGGATAAATTTATAAAGGCATGTACCCACTATCACAGTATCATGCACAGTAGTTTCACTACCTTAAAAATCCTCTATACTCTGCCAATTCATCCCTCCCTCCAAATTTTTTTAAATAAAACATTTTATATTTAAATCTCTAAATCAACTGGAATCTTGTTAGTGTACCAGCAGCTTTTACTGATTAATCTTTTTATTTTGATTTTAATTTCTATTTTTTGGCATTAATTTTTTTTAAAGATTTTATTTATTTATTTGACAGAGAGGGAGAGATTACAAGTAGGCAGAGAGAGAGGAGGAAGCAGGCTCCCCACTGAGCAGGGAGCCCGATGCGGGCCTCGATCCCAGGACCCTGAGATCATGACCTGAGCCGAAGGCAGAGGCTTTAACCCACTGAGCCACCCAGGTGCCCTGGCATTAATTTTTTTAAAGTCACCTTTATCATATATAAAAATCTTACATATACTGAAGTATATTTCAGGATTCTCCAGTGTATACTATCTATCAGTGTTTTCTATCTATCTCTTCTCTAGTATAAAACCCCTTGATTTCTGTATCTTTCCGGTGTCTTTACTATCTGGAAGGAGTGGTCTCCTCTATACTACTCTTTTTTTCTCTTTTTTCCAAAATGTTTGTAGATAATGACATGTTTTTAACCAGATGAACTTTGGTATCATCTCTCAGATTTTGAAAATAAAAAGTCCTATTGCTATTTTAATAGGAATCTTATTAAAATAATAGATTAATTTTGTTGGAATAGTGTCTTTGAATATTAATTATATCTGTCCTGAAAGCAGAGTACATGTCTTATAGGTATCTGGATTTGTTTATTCTGAGTTATTTATTTATGTTGTGTTTTTCATATTAAATGGTCTGTTTCTAGTTTTTATTTTCTAATTGGACATGGCATATATATAGGAGAATCATTGATTTGAATATACTATGTAAATAGCTACCTTTCTACAGTCTTTTCTGGGGGGGGGCAGTTTCCATTGATTTTCTTGGGTTTCTCAAGTATACATGCACGTCATTATGGAAATAAGGACAGAATTATCTCTTCCCCCCACCAAGTTCATTGAGTAATAATTGACACATAATATAAGTTTAAGGTGTGCAGTGTGATGATCTGATATAAGTATATATTGCAGACGATTACTACAATAAGGTTAGTTAACATATCCATCACTTTCTCGTATAGTTACGCTGGGGAAGGAGTGTGTGTGTGTGTGTGTGTGTGTGTGTGTGTGGTGAGATCTGCTCTCTTAGCAACTTTCAGGTATACAATATAGTATTGTTAACTATAGTCACCATGCTGTGCATTAGATCCCCAGGACTTACTCATCTTATAACTAGAAGTTTGTACCCTTTGACCACTTTCACCCATTTCTCCCACCTTATCTCCCACCCCACCTCAGCAACTACCAAACTACTTTCTGTTTCTGAGTTCAGTTTTATTTTAGCTTCCATATATGAGTGAGATCATACAGTATTTGTTTTTCGCTGTTGTATTTATTTCACTTAGCATAATGCCCTTAAGGCTCATCCGTGTAGTCACAAATGGCAGGATTTCCTTCTTTTTATGAATAATATTTCATATTATAAGCACACACATATGTACACATCACTTTTTCTTTATGCATTCATCCATTGATAGACACAGGTTGTTTCCATGTTTTGGCTTTGTAAACAATGCTGTAATGAACATGGAGGTACAGAGCTCTTTGAGATAGTGATTTTATTTTCTTCAGATGTATACCCAGAAGTGGGGTTGCTAGATCATATGATAGTTCTACTTTTAATGTTTTCAAGAACCCCCCCCCATAGTGTTTTCCTTAGTGCCTGTACCAAATTATATTCCTACCAACAGTGCCCAAGGGCTCTTCACTGCCCCCATCCTTACCAGAACTTGCAATCTCTTGTATTTTTTATAATAGCCATTCTAACAGGGGTGCAGTGATATCTCATTGTGGGTTTGATTTGCATTTTCCTGATGATTCGTGATGTTGGGCAATTTTTCTGTACCTTTTGCCATCTGTGCATCTACTTTGGGAAAAATGTCTATTTTCTTTGCCATTTTTAAAATCAGATTATTTGGTTTTTTGCTGCTGAGTTGTAGGAGTTCCTTATATGTTTACGATATTAACCCCTTATCAAATATAAGATCTGCAAATATTTCTCCCATTCCATAGGTTGCCTTTTCATTTTTTTTTTGCAGTATAGAAATGTGTTTAATGTAGTCTCACTGATTTATTTTTGCCTTTGTTGCTTGTGCTTTTTTTTTTTAAGATTTTATTTGTTTGTTTGTTTGTTTGTTTAATAGAGAGAGACACAGCGAGACAGGAACACAAGCAGGGAAAGTGGGAAAGGGAGAAGCAGACTTCCCGCTGAGCAGGGAGTCCGATGTGGGACTCGATCCCAAGACCCTGGGATCATGACCTGAGCCAATGGCAGACGACTAACAACTGAGCCATACAGGCTCCCCAGTTGCTTGTGCTTTTGATGTCATATCAAAAAAAAAAAAAAATCATTGCCAAGACCAATGTTAAGAAGCTTCTTCCCTGTCTCTAGGAGTTTTATGGTTTCAGGTCTTACATTTAAGCATTAAATTCAAATCAAGTTAATTTTCGTGAGTCGTATAAGATTAGGGTCCAGTTTTATTTTTTTGCATGTGGATATCCAGTCTTTCCAACACCATTTATTGAAAAGACTATCTTTTCCTCACTAAATTTTCTTGGCTCTTTGTCAGTGTGGGCTCTTATTGACCATATGTATTGGTTTATTTCTGGGTACTTCACTTTATTCACCAATGGAATAAAATGAAGTACCCAGAAATAAACCAATGTTTTGTGTGTTTTTATGCCAATACCATACTATTTTGGTTACTTTGGCTTTGGAATGTAGTTTGAGATTAGGAAGCACGATGCCTCTAGCTTTGTTCTTTCTCAAGATTGCCTTGACTATTCAGGGTCTTCTGTGGTTCCATGCAAATTTTAAGATTATTTGTTGTATCTGTAAAAAAAAAATGCCACTGGAATTTTGATAGGGGTTTCATTGAATCTCTAGATGGCTTTTGGTAGTGTGGACATTTTAACAATATGAATTCTTCTAATCCATGACATGAGTTATTTTTTCACTTATTTGTGTCTTCTTCAATTTCTTTCATCAATATGTCTTATAGTTTTCATTGTATAGGTCTTTCACCTCCTTCATCACATTTATTTGTAAGTGGTTTATTATATTTGATGCTACCGTGAATGAGATTTTTTTAAATTTCTTTTTCAGATTGTTCATTGTTATTGTATTGAATTGCAACTAATTATATATTGATTTTTGTTCCTGAAACTTTACTGAATTCATTTATTAGTTCTAACAGTTTTTGATGTAGACTTTAGGCTTTTCTATATATAAGATCATTTTGTCTACAAACAGAGATAATTTTACTTCTTCCTTTCTGATTTGGTTGCCTTTTATTTCTTTCTTTTGCCTGATTGCTTTGGCTAAGATTTCCAGTATTTTGCATAATATGAGTGGTAAGATTGGACATTCTTGTCTTGCTCCCTATGTTATAAGAGAAGGTTTCAATGTGAACTTGTTATATATGGGTTTTATTATGTTGAGATTTTTGTTGAGGGTTTTTATCATGAAAGGATGTTGGAATTTGTCAAATGCTTCTTTTGCATCTATTGAGATCATATGATTTTGATCTACATTCTGTTAATGTGATGTGTCACATATATTGATTTGCATATGTTGAACTATTCCCACATCCTAGGGATGAGTCCCACTTGATCATAGTGTATGACCCTTTTAATGTGCTGTTGAATTCATTTGTTAATATTTTGTTGAGAATTTTTGTAAATATATTCAGTAGATATATTGACCTGTAGTTTTGTTTTCTTATAGCATTCTTATCTGCCTTTGTAGTAGGGTAATGCTGGCCTTGTAAAAATGAATTTAGAAGTCTTCCCTTCTCTTAATTTTTTCTAAATGTTTGAGAAGGATTGGTATTAATTCTTCTATAAATTTTGGTAGAATTCACCAGTGAAACCGTCTAATCCTGGGCTTTTGTTTTCTATAAGGTTTTTGATTACCAATTCAGTCTTCTTACTTATTGGTCTGTTTGGGTTTTCATGATTTAGTCTTGGTAGGTGGTATGTTTCTAGGAATGAATTCATTCTTCTAGATTGTCCAATTTATTGACATTTTATTATTCATTATAGTTGAATTATTTTCCTTTGTATTTCTGTGGTTTCTGTTGTAATGTTTTCTCTTTCTTTGTTTTTAAGGTTTTATTTATTTGAGAGAGAGTGAAAGAGAGAGAGATTATGAGATGGGGGAGGGTCAGAGGGAGAAGCAGATTCACACTGAGCAGCGAGCCAGATGGAGGGCTTGATTCTGGGACTCTGCAATCATGACCTGAGTCGAAGGCAAACACTTAACCTACTGAGCCACCCAGGAACCTCTGCTCTTTCATTTATAATTTTACTTATGAGTCCTTTCTTTTGCTGAGTCTAGCTGAAGTTTTGTCAGTTTTGTCTATGTTTCCAGAGAACCAACTCTTAGTTTTCTTAATCCTTTCTATTGTTATTCTCTATTTCATTTATTTCTGTTCTAATCTTTATTATTTCCTTCCTTAAGCTAACATTGGGCTTAGTTTGTTCTTTTTCTAATTCCTTGAGATATAATATTAAGTTGTTTATTTGAGATCTATTTTCTTTATTTATGCATTTATAACTATAAACCTTCCTGTTAGAACTGCTTTTGCTGTATCCCATACATTTTGGTATGTTGTGTTTCCATTTTCATTTGTTTCAAGATATTTTTAAAATTTCTCTTGATTTCTCCTTTGACCCATTAGTTGTTTAGGAGTGTACACTTTAATTTCCACCTATTTGTGTATTTTTCATCTTTCCCCCTCTTATAATTTCTAATTTTATACCATTGTGATAGGAAACATACTTAATATAATTTCTGTCTTCTTGAATTTGTTGAGATTTGTTCTGTGGCCTCATACTTGATCTGTCCTTGAAAATGTTCCATATGTACTTGGAGAAAATGTATATTCTGCTATTATTAGATGGGATGTTCTTTCACATCTGTTAGGCCCATTTGGTCTATAGTATTGTTCAAATCCACTATTTTCTTATTAAGTCTCTGGGTTGATCTATGCATTGTTGAGAGTAGTGTCTCTTCCTTTCTAATATTTATACCTCTATTTCTTTCTCCTATATAATAGCTAGAACTTTCAGAACAGTATTAATATAATTGTTTTAACATTTTTTTGGCCCACAAATAATTTTCCCACCATAGATAAAACACATACTATTACAGCTTTTATAACTCTGAGTAAAGGAAAAATAGGTAATTGCAAATCAAAAAATTCTTTAAAAAATGAAACAGAACTGAATGAACAATTGAATTTCTAGAGTTATATGAATTATAAGACTCAATTCTCTGATGGCTACTCTAAGATTTACTCTTTTTTTAAGATTTTATTTATTTATTTGAGAGAGAAAGAGCATGAGAGGGGAGAAGGTCAGAGGGAGAAGCACAGAGAGGGGAGCCTGATGCAGGACTCAGTCCTTGGACTCCAGGATCATAACCGGAGCCAAAGGCAGTCCCTTAACTAACTGACCACCCAGGCACCCCTAAGATTTACTCCTTATCCGTGTTCTTCAGCAATTGGACATGATGTGCCTAGATTATGTTTCTTCATATGTTTCTTTCTTTGGTTTTGCTGAGCTTCTTGGATTTGTAAGTTGATGTTTTCTCAGCAAACATGGGGAATTTTACTCATTACATCATCAATTAGTTTTTCCTGCCTCATTTTTCTTTCTTTTTTTTTTCTGGGACTCCATATATATGTAGATAAATTACTTGATATTGTTTCTTGGCTATGTGGGTCACTGAGAATCTTCAGAAATTTCTGTTCATCTGTCTTCAAGTTCTCTGGCTGGCTTCCCTGTCATCTTCAATATGCTGTTAAGTCATCCAGTGAATTTTTATTTTGATATAGCACTTTCAGTTCTATAATTTCAGTTTAAATCTTTAGAAAAATTTAATCGTAGTAAAATATATTAAAAAGTTCATAATTTTAACCATTTTTAAGTGTACTTGATTCTTTTTTGTTTCCATTTCTCCTGATTCACTTTGTGCATTCATCATGATGATTTTTTTATGTTCTTGATAATATTTATTTATTTATAAGATTTTATTTTTGAGTAATCTGTACACCCAACATGAGGCTCAAACTCACAACCCAAGTTCAAGAGTTACATGCTTGACTGACTGAGTCAGCCAGGTGCCCCACGTTCTTGATAATAAAGTACTTGCATTGAAGTGCTTTCTGAGTCATTACAGAATCTGTTCTATTGCTGTTTTTTTCTACAGAATTTGGGTCACATTTTCCTGTTTGTCCATTTGTTAAAATTTTTTATTCTATACTGTATATTTTATATACTTTAGAGACTCTGGATTCTGTTATCTTCCTCTGAAGAATATGACTTTTTTTTTAATCTAACAGTTAAATTACTGGGTGCTTATCTTTATCTAATAAAAGCTTGGTTCTATGTTTTATTATAGTGGGTCTCTTTTGTTTTCCCTTAAATCCTAGGGTGACTCTTTTATTACAGGGATGAAATCTTTACTCCTGAAATGTGGCCCTTTGGGGATTTCTGTGGAAAGCCTAAGTTTTTCACCAAGCTGCATCAGTTTGATGAGATTCAAATGCCAAACTCTTTGTCTCTTGCAAAGGGCAACAGCAAAAATCCCTTTCAGCCTTTCAGCTATTATTTTCTAGTAGCTTTTTTGGAGTCTTCCTTGTGTGTATATATGGTTCAGGAGTGGGAATGTATATGCGAATTTTTAACTCCCCCTCTGTGCTTCCCCACTTTCCAAAATCTACCTCTCCCAACCCCCAATTATTAGCCATTCTTTCAGCCCCAAACTCTGGTCTTTAATACCTCAAGCCAATTAGGAATGTGGCTTTCTGCTTCAGTTCTGGCTATTTCCACAACTTTTTACCTCAGAGGAAAAGCTGTATAAATACAGATCTTGTCCAGCAATGTTCTCTTCTCTTCTTTCAAGGGTCTCAACCTCTTTCTGTTTTTGTGTATGTTTGGTCAATCTCCAAATAGTTGTTTTTTATTTATTTGTTTTAGTATTTTTTCACAGTTTATACTTGTTAACATGGGATAACAAGTCTGGTTCAAATTACTCCACCATTATTGGAATTGCAGTTCCCAGGATTTTTTACTTTTATTTTTACCTATTCACTTCATTATTTTATATTCATATGTATTATTTCACTTCATGACTGGTTCAGTCACTTAGACTTAGGTTTAATTCCTGATTCTGCCATTTATTATGGTGTTACATCAGATTTCTGGGTTTTAGTGACCTTATATATAAAATGGAAATGATCATATTTACCTTATAAGGTTAGTTGCTTTTGAATATTAAATGTGACAATATATGTAAAACATGTGGCACAGAGTTTAGAACTTCATTGGCATTTGTAAATGCTGCTACCCTTTATTACCATAATTATTCTATAAGGCTGGAATGTAGATGACTTACCTAAGATCTTACAACTAAATAATTAGAGATTAACTAAATCAGTTCTGCAAGACAAGTTTATGCCTCCCAGGAGTTCCAGTTTCAATATTATCCCATTTAAGGAGAAACTCCCTGATTGTAATTAAAAGGTTATAATATATGAAAAGCAAGTAAAGTCTATTTACATACTGAGATTTATCAGAATAGATTTTTATATTTGTTTCCATGAGGAGGAACAACAAAACATAGATTACTAACAATAAGGCTACATGGTTAGTGTACTGAGTGATGTCCTACTCTCTTCAATGAGCCCTTAGCCAGACAACTGACTGGTAACCAGAAGATACCCACGGTAGTATTTTTTTCCATATCAGAGAAGCATGAGTCTAAGTAAGCTTTCAATTTTAGAGCCAGACAGAATATTCAGTGAGAATATTCAGGCCTAGTAAAATAAGTAGTGTTTTTATATATGGTCATTAAAGAAAACTGTATAAAATATACCACTATATAATAAACTATTCTGTCCTCTATGTTTACTTGTAACTCACAATGAATGATGTGTACCAGGGGCAAGTGTGTAATTTCAGAAATTGGTTATTGAATGAGGATTTCTGTGAATAGTTAACATCATTGTTTTGTCTACTGAAATCATGTTATGGATGTGTATATATGTTATTATGTGTTATATTTTAAGTAATGCATAAGATTTTGTGTGTGCTTTTCAAAAACATTTTGTTATAGAGAAAGCTATTTAATGCTAAAGATAAAAAGGGAAACTGGTTGAGGTCACATCCACTCTCTCTGGTAAGCATTATTACAGTTACTATTCACATTTATGCCTATTCAGATAGAAACCCATCAATCATGTGAACTTAGGGCCAGATTCTGATCTCTAATGCATAGTATGAATTGCCACATATTTTTTTTCCCACCAAATAAATAAATAAATAAATGCTCAGTATCATCTGAGATTAAAATCTGTCCTTTCAAAATGATTTTATTTTTATCTAGACTAAGAGGCAAAATACAGTGTCAGAAGAGGAAATAAAATAATTCCTGCCAGGATGTGGTTTCTTTTTTTATATATAATTCTTACAGAATCAAGTATTCATGTAGTTCTCTAATCATAATAATGGCTCTGAGAAAAAAATAGAAAAATTATTATTTATCTTTTTTAAAATGGAATCTTTTTATCCTTGTGCAATCATATGTACTAACTTGGGTTGTAGGGGAAGGCCACATATAAAAAGAACATTACCTAAGGTTATAATATATGAAAAGCGAATAAAGTCCATTTACATACTAAATGAGATTTATCAGAATAGATTTTATATTTGTTTCCATGAAAATTTAACAATTTTATTAAAGCTTACTGATGAAATAGTTAAAATAATAAAACTGTCTTGTTTTTGGAATTTATGGGTTTTTTAAGTATAAGATAATTGCACAGAAGATTTGAAGATAAAATCTTCATTTACATTTTCTTTCAGCCAAGGAAATTTAGTTCAATTTACACTGTGTTATTTTTGAACAGTGTTTATTAAGAATTTTTTATGAGCAAAGCACTGTGCTAGGCATTTTTAGGGGATATAAAAATAAACCTGGTGCCACCCTGCCTAAAAGAAGTGTGTAGCTTAGTAAGACAAACAAAAGCACACATGTCACACACGCCTGTGAACAGAGCGTGTAAACTTTCAGAGTATGGCTTTCAACAGTATGGTTCCAGGGAGCAGTATTGGTATGTACCATTTTTTATTGTATTTGAGAATTACAAGTGATCATTAGGAAAGCCTAGCAGTACCAGGTGCATAATTGGTGTACAGTACATGTTGAATGAATAGATAAAATATCCTCTCGTGGTTGGGGTTGGATAGCAGGCTAGATATCTTGATTCTGTGTGTGTGTTAAGTGCCCCTATGGTTAAACCAGTTATTTTAGAATTAGGTTTTTTTTTTTAATCTGGATTTTACCATCTTTAAACTCAAGAGGCACAAATTACCTCTTTAAACTCCATTTTCTTCGTCTGTCAAACGTGGTGATAATATCTGTTTCATAAGTTTGTTGTGAAGTGTGAATGAGATAATGTATGTCAGGCCTATAGCATAGTGACTATAGTATTTCAGATTAGAAAATCCTGTTACATTTACTATGACTGCATTATTTTTGCTCTTAATGGATGGGTAAAAGTACATTATGAAACAGAAGTAGTGAAGCTATAACATTGACTTTACATGTGCGCAAGTGGCAGAATTTTTATTCCAAAAAGTAGCATTTCATTTAATCTACATTATTTTATTTTTTAATTAAGGAAAAAATAATTCATGAGTTATGAATAAATTTATTATTAATTTTGTACTTGGCCCTTTTATCTTTGCAGAATGGAAACTCAAATAATCACGTAGGAATCATTATTAACTGTTTCATACACATATTTATCCATTTCACAAATATTGACTGAGCACCTATTATTTGCCAGGCTTTGTGGTAAACACTGGTGATACATTGGTGAATAAGGCTCACCAACTTCCCTGTCATCAAAGTTTAAATTTAGTTGGAATTCTAGTTCATTGTTCACAGACCTGGATTTGAAAGTCCAGTCCTTCAAAGATGGTTCACAGGTGGTTAACAGTGTTGTAGACACTGTGCTTGAGATTTAAGGAGTAGATGTCAGATGAATGAAGTTTTCTTTCTTTGATTCCATGAATTATAACAAGGCAAGACAGCATCATACTTGAAAAGTTACATTATAGCCCACCTTCCTGAAAGTCTGTCCATTTTAAAGGAATGATAAATTTTTGAGCATGCTTTACAAAATTATGAGGGCTTAGGTATAAATGAGTAACAAAGTTAGGTCAGGAAGTACATGATCACAATTGAATCTAACTCTACTATTAGAGTTCTGTTAGTTCTATTATGTAGGCTACTTTCGGTAAAAATAATTAGATTTCTTTCTACCTTTTGAGTATTAGGAAACCTTGGACCTGGAACTGATACCTAGATTCACAGCTATTTTCTCTTTTAAACTTTTCTTATATCTCCCCCACCATTAATCACCCTATTGCTAACTCTAATGAAAAAAATTTTGTTGATTAAAACATTCTACTCAGAAAAGGCCTTCTCTGCTTTCCTATTTATTGTTTGAATGAGAATTATTTTTGAGAGAGACTGAGCATATGCAGTTTTGTTTCAAGTTTAAGTTCCTACTAATAGATGTGGGCAAGTATGCCTATCCTTTTTGCTCAACTATAAAATGCAGATAATAAAATTCACCTGATAGTTATATGATTCAGATTTCAAAAAAAGAATGTAGCTTTAGAAATTATAAACTTGGGCGCCTGGGTGGCTCAGTGGGTTAAAGCCTCTGCCTTCGGCTCAGGTCATGATCCCAGGGTCCTGGGATCGAGGCCTGCATCGGGCTCTCTGCTCAGCGGAGAGCCTGCCTCCTCCTCTCTCTGCCTACTTGTGATCTCTCTCTGTCTGTCAAATAAAAATTTAAAAAAAATTTAAAAAAAGAAATTATAAACTTCAGGGCAGGGTACCTGGGTGGCTCAGTCAGTTAAGTGTCTTCTTCAGCTCAGGTCATGATCCCAGGGTTCTGGGATAGAGCCCCTCATCGGGTTCCCTGCTCAGCGGGGAATCTGCTCCTCCCTCTCCCTCTGCCTGCTGCTCCCCCTGCTTGTGCTATCTCTTTCTCTATCAAATAAATAAATACAAATCTTTGGGGGAAAAAAGAGATTATAAACTTTGATAGTTTGCTGTTGTTTTCATCAGTAAGAGATAATGATTAATTTTAGCAACTACTGTTATTATTTTCTATATGCCATATGCTTTACATACATTATTGGTAGTTCTTACAGTATCTCTGCATGCTAGAAATCATTTTGCCTAATTATATACAAAAACAATATGGTCTCAAAAATATTAACTAATGTTCCAACGGACATTTGAATCAGTCATTTGCAGAGCCAGAATTCAAACCCATATTTGTATGGATACAAATCCAACCCTATTGCACCACGTTGCCTCTCCATTTGTTACTAAAATGCAGAAGTGGACTGAGAATGCATATACAGCCTTAGATTCCCTGTTATGACCTTATTCTTTTCCCTTTTAAAAAGGTAATGTAGAATGCTACTTAGAGCGATCTACACATTTAATGCAATCCCTATCAAAATACCATCAACTTTTTTTCAAAAAAATGAAACAAATAATCCTAAAATGTATATGGAACCAGAAAAGACCCTGAATAGCCAGAGGAATGTTGAAAAAGAAAACCAAAGTTGGTGGCATCACAGTTCCAGACTTCAAGCTCTATTACAAACCTGTAATCATCAAGACAGTATGCTATGCTACTGGCACAAAACAGACACATAGATCAGTGGAACAGAATAGAGAGCCCAGAAATGGACCCACAACTCTATGGTCAACTAATCTTTGACAAAGCAGGAAAGACTGTCCAGTGGAAAAAAAGACAGTCTCTTCAACAAATGGTATTGGGAAAATTGGACAGTCACATGCAGAAGAATGAAACTGGACCATTTCCTTACATCACACACAAAAATAGACCTAAAATGGATGAAAGACCTCAATGTGACACAGGAATCCATCAAAATCCTTGAGGAGAACACAGAGAGCAACCTCTTTGACCTCAACCACAGCAGCTTCTTCCTAGAAACATCACCAAAGGCAAGGGAAACAAGGGCAAAAATGAAATATTGGGACTTCATCAAGATCAAAACTTTTGCACAGCAAAGTAAACAGTCAACAAAACCAAAACACAACAGACAGAATGGGAGGAGATATTTGCAAATAACATATCAGATAAAGGGCTAGTATCCAAAATCTATGAAGAACTTATCAAACTCAACACCCAAAGAACATAAATCCAATCAAGAAATCGGCAAAAGACATGAACAGACATTTCTGCAAAGAAGACATCCAGATGGCCAACAGACAAATGAAAAAGTGCTCAACATCACTGGACATTAGAGAAATACAAATCAAAACCACAGTGAGATACCACCTCATGCCAGAAGAATGGCTAAAATTAACCAGTCAGGAAAGGACAAGTGTTGGCAAGGATATGGAGAAAGGGGAACCCTCTTACATTGTTGGTGGGAATGCAAGCTGGTGCAGCCGCTCTGGAAAACAGTATGGAGGTTCCTCAAAAAGTTGAAAATATAGCTACCGTATGACCTAGCAATTGCACTACTGGGTATTTACCCTAAAGATACAAATGTAGTGATCTGAAGGGGCCCATGCACCACAATGTTTATAGCAGCAATTAGGAATTCCACCATAGCCAAACTATGGGAAGAGCCAAGATGTCCATCAACAGATGAATGGATAAAGAAGATGTGAGATATATATATCTATATATATAGATATATATAGATATAGATATAGATATAGATATAGATATACACATAAACACACACACACACACATATATATATACATACACATATACATATACATATACAATGGAATATTATGCAGCCATCAAAAAACCCAAAATCTGCCATTTGCAATGATGTGGATGGAACTAGAGGGTATTATGCTAAGCAAAATAAGTCAGTCAGAGAAAGACAATTATCATATAATCTCTCTGATATGAGGAATTTGAGAGATGTGACGGCGGGGTCGTGGGGGGGAAGGGAGGGAAAAATGAAACAAGATGGCACTGGGGAGGGAGACAAACCATAAGAGACTCAATCTCAGGAAACAAACTGAGGGTTGCTGGAGGGGAGGGGGATGGGAAGGATGGGATGGCTGGGTGATGGACATTGGGGAGGGTATATACTATGTTGAGTGCTGTGAATTGTGTAAGACTGATGATTCACAGACCTGTACCCCTGAAACAAATAATACATTATAAGTTAACTAAAAAAAGAAAACTTAAAAAAGATAATGTATTATATGCACATGTTAAGTCAAATAATATTTAGTGTCCCCTCCTTATGAGTCCACCTAACCTAGAGATAACTGCTTTTAATATTTAATTGCATTAATCTTTACTTGCTTTTTTTTTTTTTTTTTTTTTTTTTTTTTTTTTTTTTTTTTAAAGATTTTATTTATTTATTTGACACAGAGAGAGAGATTACAAGTAGGCAGAGAGGCAGGCAGAGAGAGAGAGACAAGGAGAGGAGGAAGCAGGCTCCCTGCTGAGCAGAGAGCCCGATGCGGGCCTCGATCCCAGGACGCTGAGATCATGACCTGAGCCGAAAGCAGAGGCTTTAACCCACTGAGCCACCCAGGCGCCCTCTTTACTTGCTTTTAATTCTCAGAGTAATTCAGTTACCTATTTGTAAATAACGTGGGGTTTTATTATTGCTATATCCAAGTTTACCATTATTAGATGTTGTTTATAGATAGAAATTATAGATAGAAATTATAGAAATTATAAATGTATCTATTATCATTAGATGATTACTTAGCTCACTTGTAGCTCTCTGTCCCCCCATCTTGCCAATATAGTTTAAAAAATAAATGATGAGCTTATTAATGTTATGTAAATATTGTTCATTGGAGTATACCATAATTACATTTCCTTTCTTGCAGAGCACTTTTTATGGCCTAGAGTTTTTCTCTCATTCTCTGTCATGAACTTTTTAGAATTAAAAAAAATTTTTTCTTTCCACCTATTCTTTTTCCTATCTCTGTCACTGTTCTTTGAAACCATGGTTGGTATAAATGTTAATTTTTATCCGTTGTTTTCTCTTTTTTTAAAAGAGTTTATTTATTTATTTGAAAGAGAGTGAGAGAGGAGAGAGAAAGTGCAGGAGAGGGAGAAGCAGACTCCCAATGATCAGAGATCCTAATAGGGAGCTTGTCCCAGGACCCTGAGATCGTGACCTGAACCAAAGGAAGACATTTAACCAATTGAGCCACCCAAGTGCCCTTTTCTAGTTGTTTTCTTTGTTAAACTTTGTTGCAGGTTTTGTTGCAGCCTCTGTAACCCATCCCTGACAGAAATGAGTTTTAATTCTTAAAGAGCTTTTTCCTTTGTTTCCAAAAGTTTTCCAAAAGCGTTGTTTAAAACCTCTTTTGATAAAGTAGACAAAATTTGAAACGAAGATCTTTGATCTTTTTCCTGCAATAAATAACTTCTATAGTAAGGGGAATGTTTTATTTTAATCAGTAAGTAATTTAAATAAATTAGTATGGGCACATTTTAAAAATATTCAGCACATCTTAAAAATATGTGTAATGTCTACCTTCTTGAATAGTGGACATTTGAAATATTGAAGATGAAAATGTCACTAGTTGTTCGTTTGATCCCTCAGAAGAGCTGTTTTTTCCTAGCATATGAGAACAGCCAGAGAAGATGGTAGCTCAAAGCCAGTTAGAATATTGAGTCCCTTTCAGGAGTATAATAACTACTTTAAATCTGCTTAGAGTCATTTGAAATAACACTTGCTTAGCATGTTGAGAATATTTTGTAAGCCCACTATACCTAATGACTTATAAAATTCTAAATCCGTTGAGGTTAATAACTTTTGATCATGCAGTTTTATAAAGAGAGATGAGAATATCAGACTTTGAAAATATGTCATGGTGAATCTATTTGTTTATTGATAAATAACATAGTTATAAGTGGAATGTGGATCTGTCATGAAACATTGCATATTTCATAAAACAAGTTAAAATATACTTTCAGAATGTCTTTCAGAAAATAGGATTTTAAATTGAAGAAAAGAGAAAGAAATTCAATATTTGCAAGACAGTGTTTTCTTTTGAAAATATTCATGAAATAGATCTATAATTAATGACATGTTAAAATCTACCTGATATATGTTTATTTTTTTAAACCATGTTAGGGAACAATAGGGGACTATATGTAGACATAATACTATTTTTGTAAAAATAAAAATATATATGAGAGCAAACTGTAACAGTGTCTTTTCCTTAGGGTTATGGGGAGGTGGATTAGGGGTGTGACTTTCGGCTTTTCTACTTCATATCACTTCAGGTTTTTTTTTCAAACTGAGTATCTGGTTTTTTGAAACCAGGAAAAAAAAAGAAATCAGAACAGAGACATTTTAAAAGAAATAAAGAATAAATGAAGATGAGGGGAGAAATAAAATTTAATGTTTGTGTCTTGTTAGTATGGTGAACTAGATACCCTACATCTCATGGTAAACAACTAAAAATGATATGATAGATATAAAAATAGTATTGCATGCATTTATGAACTGGAAAGATGGTGTGAAAGACGGTAATGGTTTGTTTATCCTAAAAGGTTAAAACAAAGCAACAGGGGCACCTGGGTGGCTCAGTTAGTTAAGCACCTGCCTTCAGCTCAGGTCATGATCCCAGGGTCCTGGGATCGAGCTCCACATTGGGCTCCCTGCTCAGTGGGGAATCTGCTTCTCCCTCTCACTCTCCCTCTCTCTGTCTGTCTCTCAAGTAAATAAATAAAATCTT